>JAKSZP010005440.1:0-152115 GCA_022478985.1 Massospora cicadina
CAAACCCAAGTTTGCCTGGAACACCGTTTCTATTGACGTTATGGGCCCTTTGGTTAATACTGGCTGCCATTTATAAATATTATAATGACCTTTGATCACCTTACTAAATGGTTAGAGGCCAAAGCAGTTAAGGACCTGGGCTAAATGACCATCGCTAACTTTATTTTGGAAGATAAAGTTTATTGGCATTATTGCCCCAGTTTATTATAATGGATAATGGGACTAACTTTACTTCCTAAATGATCACAAAACTCAATGAGTTGATGGGTAAAAGAGCTACTGTCTACGCCCTATAACCCTGAGACCAACAGCACTGTTGAAATAGTGAATATTACTCTTGTGGGTATTAAACATAAGTTGGTTAATGAGCAAGCGTCCAGCTGGAACATATTTTTGCCTTCCTCCATGTTTGCCTATATTAATGATCATCACTCAGCCATGGGGAACTCACAATTTGAGTTATTATATGGGAAGCATCCCGTGCTACCTCTGCGCTTATATTCATGTGTTAAAAAAGAGATCATAAATCTAATCGTTATCTTGAGAAGCTTAAATGAACCTTAATTCAGCTACAAAGCTCTTCTTATTCCAAAGCGCAAGCTCAGAAAGTCAAGGCTAGAGTGCATGATAATGAGGAATTCTAGATCTTTCTAATTTTAGCGTAGGGGAATTAGTATGGGATTATGATAAATATAGTTTTGGAAGTACTAGCAAGCTAGATGTCAGGGCAAAGCCTGACATGAAAGATATCCTTGATATATCAGTTCTTATTATTAGAATATATGATATATGCAATCAGCTTAAACAATCGAAGATGATTGCAAAATCACATAGCAGAACGAAAAATGAGTCAGACGAGTCAATTCAAGCCTAAAAAATCTGAATTGAACATTGGAACACCTGGGGCCAGGTCATAGTAGTCCTAACTAGGCAGTTGACTACTAGTCTAAGCTTTGGTTATCTAAGGCATAAAGAGCCTAAAGAATCTAAAGCTAGATAAGAATCAAGTATGCCCTAAAGCTAGTTCAATTAGTCTGAAAAGTGTATATAAGCTGAATATTTCTAAAATCATTCCTTGCAGTCATTAAAGTTAAGATGCTTCTAGATACTTATTTGACTTACCTGCTTTTAATTCTTAGTAAAGTACAAGGATCTTTATTATCAAGCTTATATCAATTTAACAACCCTGAAAATCCAACTATTTCCACTAACCCAATTTTACAATTACCCACTGTCACTGGTATCTTGGCCTTAACAGGGGTTAAACTAGCTGAAGCTTTACAACCTATATTAGGGCCCAACAGACCTTTATTCACAGCTGTTATATTTTTATCCGCATCCTATCCTTGTTATACTGGACTCTTGGCTCAGGCATGGCAAGTTCAAGAGTTGCTATGCCATACTGGGTTAAAGATATTCCAGTCCCTGACGAATTGACTGCTAACCAAACAAAATATTACCCCCTTTTCCTTATGCTACTAGGCGCAATAGCTGCATGTATATTGTTAAAGATCTATAGCGAAATTAAGGCACGCTTAAATTTTTCTGAGTCTCAATCAGACAATCTATCAAGGAACTCAGAAAGACCCAGCCAAGTGCAGACTGTGACAGTAGCTAATCATGCTATTCCCTCTAGCTCCACAGTTAACTTTCCTGAAAAGTTGACACTCTCAACTATAAAGGAAGAACTGGCTCTAATAAATGCACAATTCAAAATCTACCCCAACACTTATCACAATGATGCATGCAAAGTGATGGCAATAGGTTCCCAACTCACTGGGGATGCACTTAGTTGGTTTGTAAAGGCTCTTGAAGAAGATGAAAGTCTATGCGCTGATTATGAGTCTTTTAAAAGTCGAATTTTAGCAGCTGCATCAAAAGATGGATCAAGATTACAAGCACATATAGCTCTACTGAAGCTAAGACAGGAAGTTTAAGCTATATAGGATTATACAAAAAAAAATTTTGATGCGTTTTATAAAGCTGATTTAGATTCTGAGATGAGTTCACTTCTCTTTCGCCAAGGCTTAATAACTTTTGGACAGAATTGGTTAGACATCATCCAATCACTATGCCTCTTCAGGATTTAATTGAGACCACAACAAATCTGATGATTGAAGCACCTACTAATTCAAACAAAAATAAGAAAAAGAAACTCATCAGAGCTAACTATCAACAACGGTGGACCAAAGAAAAGCTATATTATAACTGCCACAAGCCTAGTCATTATGCAAATGAATGCTCAGAAAAAACAGTTTCTGCTAAATCTCCATTAAAAGAACAATGTTCAGCCTTATCCTATTTTATATGTAGCTCTAAGCCATGATGAATATAAAGAATGTACAGAGGCTTTAATAGATACAGGCGAATCTAGAAATTTCATTTCTGAGAAATTACTAGAAAGTTTAAAATGTACAATTAGGAATTAGATCGCTTGATGTAACTCTTGGTAGTGGGGAGATTATCAACAACTATCGTTCAGATCAGCCCATTAGGCTTCATATTGGTTCCTATACCTCAGATGTTGAGTTCTGGGTGCTTAAGGAAACTACTCAACCAGTAATACCTGGATATAAATGGACATGTCAGATAAAACTTCAGTACTAGTATGATAATCATGCCGTTGTTGTTAGCTTTAATGGGAAAAAGGAAACTTGGCCTTTTATTAAAGCAAGATGCTCTGGGCTGTTAATTACTGATAATCCAATTATAGAGTTGGAGGCCTTTAAAGCAACTATTTCTAAAAATTTAATGCAATGGGCTTCAGTTTTCAGCAAAGAGGAAGCCAATCAACTACCTTAGCATAGCTTATTTGATCATGCAATAGACTTGGTTACAGGTAAACAGCCTATTCATGGTCCAATCTACATCTGTAATCAACGGGAACAAAAAGTTATGTGAGAATACTTAGATACCATGCTAAGCAAAGGGTTTATCTGAGTTTCACGATCCCCATGCTCATCACCACTTTTATTTGTAAGTAAGAAAGATGGAGGTTTAAGTCCATGTGTCAATTACCAGAAGCTTAATGATATCACTATAAAAAACAGGTATCCCTTACCTGATGCAGACCACCTCAGCGACCAATTTTCTGGAGCAACAATAAATTCAAAAATTGATCTTAGAGATGCATTTAATCAAATCTGAATCAAAGAAGGAGATGAGTGGAAAACTGCCTTTAAAACAAGATTTGTCCTGTATGAATATCTTGTAATGCCATTTGGTTTATGCAACGCACCTAGCACATTCCAACAGATGATCAATACTGTACTGGGAGGCTACATGGACCAATTTTGTGTTGCTTACCTAGATAATATCTTAGTATACAGCAAGTCTGAAGTGAATCATCTCAATAATCTTCAACTAGTATTTGAGAATTTCAAAATTTTAATTTGCATGTTAAATTATCAAAATGTGAGTTTGCACAAGAAGAAGTAGACTTCCTTGGTTATGTTCTAGGCAAGAAAGGGTTTACAATGGCACCAAGTAAAGTTGATGCTATTGCTTCTTGGCCTACACCAACTAGAAGAAAGGAGATGAGAAGCTTCCTATGTTTAGCAAACTTTTGCAGAGATTTTATTAAAAATTTTAACAATTGCATTACCTTTAACGCAACTCACCTCTGATAATGTAACTTTTAAATGGTCATAAAAGGCAGAAAATCCTTTAATGACTTAAAGAAAGCGTTTACTACAGCACCAGTTTTAGCAATGCCAGACTATAAAAAGCCATTTGTGATTGAAAAAGATTCCTCAGTATTTGCACTTGGAGGTGTTTTACTACAGGAGGGGGATAATAATAGGCTTCACCCTATATCCTACTACTCAAAGAAGTTCATTCCAGATGAATGTAATTACCCCATTTATGATAAAGAGATGTTAGCCATTGTTCAGACCTTGAAAAATTGGAGAAGATACATATGTGGGGCTAAACATCCAGTTACCATTCTGACTGATCATAAAAACTTAACTTACTTCTTCTCTCCTCAGAAACTAAATCAACGTTAAGCCAGATGGGCTCTCACTTTAGCTGACTATGAGCTAGAAATTGGTTATAAACCAGAAAAAATTAAGGTAGTCCCAGATGCTTTAAGCAGAAGATCAGATCTTATCCCAGCCAAAGGGGAGATAGAAGACTACAATACTCAAGTCTTAATAAAAACAAACAGAAAATCAGATCAACTTTCTCACCTTGTCCTAGTAAAACGGGAGGACAAATTGATCAAAGCCCAGGAAAAAGACACTTATTGCCAGAAAATCATATCTGATTTAAAGATTAACAACAATAGCAATTGATACCAAAAGGGTTATTCACTTAAAGGATATCTTCTACTTTGGAAACAGTGTCTCTATATACCTAAAGGTCCTCAACGGCTAACTATATTACTTGAATACCATGACATAAGCATAGCAGGTCACCCTGGAAGAAATAAATTGCTTTCACTTAATCAGAGAACATACCATTGGCCTGGTTTGATAAAAGATGTCATCAAATACCTAGATGGTTGTGAGACCTGTTGTCATACAAAGGCTAGAAGGGGACAACCACAGGGCTTACTGGAACCTCTAAGTATGGCAACAAAACCATGGGAATCAGTTTCCTTAGATTTTATAGTTGAGTTACCAAATTCAAATGGTTACAATGCAATTTTAGTAGTCGTTGATAGATTTACAAAGATGGCTCACTTCATACCTACTAAAACATCTGTAACAGCTAAGGAAACAGCCCAACTATTTATAAAAAATGCCTTTCTTTTACACGGCATTCCCAAAGAAGTGATAACAGACCATGGCGCTCAGTTTACATCGAATTTTTGGAATCAAGTAATGAAAGACCTAGGTTCTAAAAGATATCTATCCACTTCATATCATCCTCAAACTGATGGACAGACAGAACGCGTAAATCAAGTATTAGAGCAGTATCTAAGATGCTATGTGAATTGTGAACAAAATAATTAGGTAGAGCTTCTAATAATGGTTAAATTCTGCTATAAAAACTTGGACCATGCTTCTATAGGTATGTCACCCTTTAAAGCAAATTATGATTATTATGTGAATTGGGGACTCAACTTCACTGAAATCTCAGGAAACCCATCAGGTAGAGACTTTATCAAAGATATCCAACTTACTCATGCCTTATGCATTTCAATCTAAAAAGAGCAATCAGGACATATAAGGATTTTGCTGATAAGAAAAAAGTACCTGGGAAGATCCTAGAAATTGGAGATGAAGTTTACCTAGATGCAAGAAATGTACCTATAAGTGTTACATCACTCAAATTAGCACACCAACGCATAGGACCTTTTACGGTAGAAAAAATTATAGGTAAGGTAGCATATCAAATAGTATTACCCAAGCAATGGAAAATCCACAATGTATTTCACCGATCCCTTTTACATAAGAAAGATGGTATCTCTATACCCCATCAACAGATCAGAACAGATGCCCCTCCATTTATTAAAAGAGAGACTCCAGAGTATGAAATAGAAGCAATCCTTAAGATTAGGAAGCATTATGGGAAGATTCAGTACCTGGCAAAATGGGTAGGGTACCCTGTTGAAGAAAGTACTTGGGAACCAGAGGAAAACCTTAAAAATGCAAAGAATCTACTTCAAGGTTGGAAAAAAAGAAAATTGCAGATGGCTTCAGCCTTGGTGGGGGATAATGTCAGGGCAAATCTTGACATGAAAGATATCCCTGATATATCAGTTCTTATTATTAGAATATATGATATATGCAAAATAGCTTAAACAATTGAGGATGATTGCAAAAACACAGCAGAACGAAAAATGAGTCAGACGAGTCAATTTAAGCCTAAAAAATCTGAATTGAACATTGGAACACCTGGGGCCAGGTCATAGTAGTCCTAACTAGGCAGTTGACTACTAGTCTAAGCTCTGGTTATCTAAGGCAGAAAGAGCCTAAAGAATCTAAAGCTAGATAAGAATCAAGTAAGCCCTAAAGCTAGTTCAATTAGTCTGAAAAGTGTATATAAGCTGAATATTTCTAAAATCATTCCTTGAAGTCATTAAAGTTAAGATGCTTCTAAATACTTATTTGACTTACCTGCTTTTGATCCTTAGTAAAGTACAAGGATCTTTATTATCAAGCTTATATCAATTTAACAACCCTAAAAATCCAACTATTTCCACTAACCCAATTTTACAATTACCCACTGTCACTGGTATTTTGGCCTTAACAGGGGTTAAACTAGCTGAAGCTTTACAACCTATATTAGGGCCCAACAGACCTTTATTCACAGCTGTTATATTTTTTATCTGCATCCTATCCTTGTTATACTGGACTCTTGGCTCAGGCATGGCAAGTTCATGAGTTGCTATGCCAGACTGGGTTAAAGATATTCCAGTCCCTGACATTAAGGCACATTTGGAAATGTCCTTTTGAGGTTATATAAAAAATCTACAGATTCCTATACTCTAAAGGATCCCAAAAAGGCTACCTTATAAACTAAGTACATGATAAGTTCCTTAAGGCGTACTATCAGCCCTCCATCTTTATGGCCTTGGCCTCGCAATAACTTACCAGACCCTCTTCATCTTTTTTATCTGACGTTTGGTCAAGTGGGGAAAATGTTTCTAATTGGTTTAACCAACCATAAGTTCATATTTACCTATTTAAATATATATATTCAACTAATACTTAGATAAGAAATTCAATCCATTCTTAGCATGTGGTAGAGCGCAAGGACCACATTTTTTATGATTTTAGTCACTTATTTATTGACTATTTATCAAACCCCTAAATTCCCACAGACACTTTTCTCATTTTCTTAAATTACACTATCCAACATGATTTCAATGTTTCTGTAGTCTTAGGCGTTCCTAAAGCATTTTTGCATTGATTCCAGATCTGAAATTCATTTCTTTTTATCACATACAGTTTTTTCACAAATTAAACATAATCATCTATCATTTACATTTAAATTTCACAAGTTGAAATTTTATTGTGGGAGAGGGAAATATTACTTTAGTAAGAAGGATTAGTTGGCCACACTTGTTACAACAAGTTCAACAAAGCAAGATATATTACCTCATAAGCACATAAAACTCATATTAATAAAAAATCTTACTAAAGCTCTTCCAAAATATGGTGACTGTTTCCAGTACTTGGTAACAAGATTTTCAAAACTATCTTATGAGAAACTCAAAAAAATAGATTTTTATGGGACCACAGATAAGAAAGGTAATGAAAGATGATTTTTTTGAAAGTACAATGAATTCAATGAAAAAATGCCTAAATTTCATTTAAAAAAAGTTGTTTTTAACTTTTTGGGCAACCACAAACATCCAGAATACAAAACCATGGTTAAAAGAAGGTTGTAGAGTTTCATTAAATTAGGATGTAACATGATTGTAAAGTTTCACTTCCTACACTCACATGTTGACTTTTCCCTGTAACCTTAGCAATGTCAGTGAAGAACAAGGCAAACGTTTCCACCAGGATATCAAGGACATGTAAAAGAGATATCAGGGAAGGTGGAATGGCAACATGATGGCTGACTACTGTTTTTACATAAAAAGAGATGGCACTGGTAAAAGGATACAATCATGGAAGAGAAAATTTCAACCCATGTCAGAAAGATCTTAAAGCAGTAAACTAAGTGAAGAAGAAAAATTAAATTGTCATATATTTGTTGTGTTTTTGTAATATTATTACATTTTTAAGTGAGTGTATACCATTGTCTTCTTCACCACCATGTGTTGTGATTTTATGCAGGATTACAGAATAACCAATTTTGAAATCACAATAAAATAATATTAATTTCCTTGTTTAAAAAATTAATTTTTTAAACCTTCAAATTTGAATCTTATAAAAACCTCACGTGATACCAAAAACCAAAAAAAATTGAAATCAGCATGAAAAATACTTTTTATTCACCTTACAGTTTTATAACATCGTCCCAAGAGGTTTAAAATGTTGCATAGTGTTATCAGTCACCAACACTGTGGCCTTGATAACTAATCGCCTCCTGTTTTAGTTTAGCATCATTATTCTTTTTGCCCCTCATTAGTGTAAAATATTAGTAATAAGGTTTCTCATGAAAATTATGTCCTGTTGAAACTCTGGTGGGTCTAATGCTCGCCAGTGCTTTTGCACAGGATTTTTACAATTTTACAGCTGCAGGAGTGTTAAAATTCTCAGCTTCTGTAAAAGATTTTAGGGGAAAGTTAAATACAAGGAGTTTTAATATAATAATTTTATTAATAAGGAGGGGACAAAAGTGATCTCAAATTAGAGTATTTTCTCCTAATAACTTAAGTAATTGAGGCTAAAAACAAGAGGGGCAGAAGAATTTGGCATAAGCAGAGGATAACTTGATTAGAAAATATGGTGGTTTAACATATTAAATCTCTTGAAATTTTTATCCTTGACTTGACTTGGTTTTGGTTGGTAGTTCAATATTTGCATTATGAATCAATAAGTTGAAGATTTAAATTAAAGTCACCCCAATCACACCTCTTGAAAATAAGATCACTTCATCTAAACATCTGAGATACTAGTTGGTGATTGGTATATAAAATAATGATCCCCCAAAATACTCATTCAGGTCTATAAAAGGTGGTTTCTGCTTAGGTGTCAAGAGATTATCTATAACTATCCATATCCCAGCATGGTGGTGCTTTGTGCACAGGACCAACGCAAGAGAACTAGTAGTCAGTGTTATAAGAAAGATAGCCCAGCAGAGAGTGCTTGAGCTGGAGTGACATAATGTGAGAGTGTTTGGCATAGTAATAATAATAATAGATTGAGCAATACTCAAAACTTGGCTGTGGCTCAGAGGGCAATTAATAACTGAGTTTAGTACAGGGGTAGAGTGCACGGGTGATCTGGTTTGGAGGGAATCTGGTTGGCCCAGCGGTGTACCTGAGGCAGTAATAATTTTAAAGAAAATAAATTAGCTAACATGTCATGAGCTTTCCTTGAAGAGGTCTGCACACAGGTTTATCCAAGTCAACATATGGAAAAACGTAAAGAGACTATGGGTTTTATTAGGGAAGATGACCAATGAGAAACGTTGGTCTCAAGAAAACATAATTAAGCTAACTCAGGGAAATTATGGATTTGATAAAGTGGTACCAAGCCTTGGTGCACCAATAGGCGCATGCTTCCACCTTATGGGGTCACATACTTAAAAACTGACCTTACTCGAGATCAATTGTAGTTGAACTTGAAGTGAGCTCACAATTTCATAAATAGAATGGGTTTCAAACCCTCGTTCACCAATTAACCAAATTGAGCCATCATTGTTCAAAATAAAACTTGTCCATTTTAGCGCAAGAGCCAAAACAGAGGGCTGGGCTTTAGACACCTCACTTGTACTAACCTGGGAATATCTAACCTGTACCCAGCATAGATCCAAGGTGTGCTTAAGGTCAGGAAGGTCCTGCAATTTGACCCTTTGGACCTTCTGCCTTCCAGCCTTGTCCCTACTGTTGGTGCCCTCAATAAGGTCATGTAAAAATGACAGTGGGGATTTAAACTAAATTGCAGTTGAGCATAGGCGGACCTCAGATGGAGTCCACTGATTCCCTTGAGGGTTTGTCATAACCTTACTAACAATAGAAAGGCTATTTTTTCAAAAAATAGAAGTAGAGTATTACTCAGATTGGGATTATTCAGCTGAGAATTAAAATGGGAGATTTTATGGATATTTTTGGAGAAATTTGACCCCAGAATATTCTTACTTGTTAATTACACATCTAATTGTCTGACAACAGGTGTGTTAAAATCCAAGGATCACTCGCTTGATTAATTAAATCTTGCACGGTAAATCAGGCTGAAATTTGGCCAGTGTTTCCTTGATTTGGCCAGTTGCTTATGGTTTTAGAACCATTCAAAAATGCAATAGGCATACAAAAATGACTCCAACCTTTCTGGCCAATTTTGGGTTTAATTTTCCCCTTGTAATTGGGAACTTCAGCTGAGGCAGGCAAATTGGTAAGCTGGGATCTCAGGATCCCCAGCTCGCCGAAATTCTCCAAAAGCAACTTTAGATATAAATGAAACTAAGTTAAAATAAAATAGCTCTTATTTAAAACAAGATTATTTGATAATGGTCATTAGGCCAGGCGCCGGTATTTATACCTTTAGGGCATCTCCTAGCCACATCCAGCAATAAATTTTAACAGCTATTTTGCCACTCAGCTTGGCCTATGATTGAAACTTTTTCTTAGGTTCATTGGTGGCAAATTACTCTTGAAATCAGGAGGATTTCAGGTACAAAAATTGTGATAAAAGCATGCAAAGTTATCCTAAGATCTTCAGGTCTCAGTTTTGTCATACTGCTGATGAAACACACCTTCTGTGAAATTTTTGCCTCAATTGAAGAAAATGAGGCACTCCTAATCAGGACGTCAACAGGCCTCTTCCTCAATAGTTTTAAGTAACCCCTTTTGGGTGGTCCACATAAGTACTATTGTGCCGATTAACATACTGACATACAAATTTCGCCCTCAGGCAGAAAATTGATACCGTTGTTCATTTGTTTATCTGTCCATGGGACTTTTAAATGTACCTTTGGGTCGTCCCCAAATTATTTTGTATAAGAATGAATTAATTGTGTTTTAATAATTGGGACTAGTAGTTGAGGGTTGGGGCAGAGATAATTGTCACCAACTGTGCAAATGTATTTGGCCTGAGCTGCCAATAGAATAATTAATTATATCGATGTTGAGTTAATCAACCTGGATGAGTATTTGCAGAGAAGGTTAATTTAAATGTGCGGGGATATTTGGCATGGGCTTTAGTAATATAATTAAATCCACGTAGCAATAATTGGCCTGAGCCATGAAATTGTACTAGGTTTTAATTAGATTATTAGTTTAAGCATTAAGTGGGAAAATCAGCCCAATCTGTAGGTTGTTAAAGGGTTTATTTTCAAGTCAACCACAGAATTTGAAAAGGTGCTTAGGAATCTGGGAACAACGCTGATAGTATTGATGCACATGATCTAGAAGGAGAGTATATGGTGAATATCCCAGTAAATGGCAAGAAACAAGTGGACTACAAGTTGTCCTGAGAAGTAAGGAGTATTAAGACTGATAGCCTCAGAAATGCACCAGCATATGGCAAAAGCATTCAGAACTCAAACTCATTACAAACCAAGCCCCACTCATGAGGATGCCAACGGCCAATGGCTACACTCCTGGATGGCTTTGGTATCTATTCTTATCCAAACTCTTGGTGCAGGGTCCATGTTTATTGATCAATACTTACCCCTCTCCCAAATTGGTTCCTTTTATCACCTTATCAGAATGGTGGTGCCTTGTGGATTTTAGTTGCTATCATTGGTTGCTGAATACCCACAGTGGAAGTCAGGTTTTTCCTTGGAACATCAAATATATGAAGTTACCTGTTTTAACCCTAACTAAACACAAGTAAGACCAGCTGTTGGGATTTCTGACCAAATTACTCAGCTTCATCAATTAAGTTTAATCTGCTTTTCTGCTAGGGGATTTATTCTGCTAGTGGATGTTGGAGTTAATGATTGCATATATGAAAACTATTGTTTGGAGAAATATTCTCAGCGAATATTTATTGATCCGCCATATTAAAATCCTTTGGATTGATGAGTGTTTTGTCAGGGATGATCCCCAACAATAAACAAGCAATTAGTGTGGCAAATTTCATTTCAATAGATTAATTGAATTGTAAAAGTTGATCAGGTTTAGTTGCTGACTGACTAAGGGTTTATGAGTTGCTGGTAAGTAATGCCACCTTTCATAGAGCAACTTTCAAATTAACTTTTTCTGGATTGCAATCTGCTGTTTATGGGTATGAGTCCCATTACCTAAGCAAGTTGTTACCAAATAAGGGTAATTTAATGGGATTTGAGCAAAGACATTGGGACATTTTCCTTGTTTCAACTCAGAAGATGTTGAGTCTTTTAGGGAAGAGAACTTAATTAGTTCAAAAAAGATCATCATTTTGTGTGACCCTGGAGGGTTAATTCATTGGTGACGGCTGTCATTCCCAATTGGGGTGCCAACAAAGAGTTTTGCACATGATTCCCTATAGATTCCACCTTGATTTTTTATGATAAAGCAGATAAAAAGATAGAATAGGAAGTTTAAATACTTTTATAAATTAGACTATTTTTGCTCTTGTGATTAGAGTTGTTGGAAGGACAAAAAGATCCTTTGTCTGTATTATAACTATCTCCACGGATTCTGCGTAACAATATGGAAGAAGATTCTCTGAACCTAATCCTAGGTTAAGTTCTACCAGATGAATTAGGGAAGAAGTCCCTACAATTCCAAATGAAGTCAATATTAGGACAATCACCAGGTTGTGTTGGACCTAATTACTATCTTGGCTATCAGCTCAATCAAAATATTAGTCTTCATTCTACTATTGTCCATTATAATCTTTTACTATCAACAAGTCAAACAATGAATATACAAGGAACTTGTGCAGTTGAACAAGGGATCTGAAGTGAGTATTATTCAGAAAGAGGAAACAAATTTTAAACTTAATCAATTGACGATAAACAGAGGAACTACAAGCTTCCATAGTTTTAAAAAACTAATTTTAAGATCTCCTTATCCAACCTCAACTATGATAAAATGAGCCCATCTCAGTCCAAAAGAGCTAGATAAAGGTTGGCAGTCATTAAATTCATGATGTTACCATCTTTAAACTAATTTCAACTCAATGGTTACCATATATCTTACCCTTTTATTAAATGGTTGTTATATTAGAATGACATCTTTAAGTTGGCCATATAAGATCAAAAACCCTATCATTGACTCACCCAAGTGCTACTGGGAAAGGATGCTCCCCTCAAATCATAAAATAATAGAGTTTTTTCTGGTATGAAAAAGTCAAGCTGGCCCTATTCCTTGACCTCTGTCGGGCCACCAGGGAGGAATCATTGGTGGCGCATTTATCTGAAGGCAGGGCTTCAAAGCTTGCAGCCTTGGATAAGACGTTCTCCATCAGAATAAAGTAAGATAAATTAAATAAGATGTTCTGCTGAAAAGTACTTTATTTAGAGTAATCAAAAACTATTTATAGTGCTTCAAAATGTAAGGATATGAATAGGAATTGTAAGGGTAGTGTCATGGGACCTGTAGGAAAGTCCCAATACTAGGATAGGTGGGAATAGATAAAAGTGTGGATTAAGATTAGATAACAACTTAGAAAATATAAATATTCCCCAAATTTGGCATAATTTAGGCAAAGCCCCAAATTTGTTATTCCAGTTAAATCAAACTCCATTTTCAAAATTATTAGGCCATTTGGGAATTGGGCCCTTTGGATTAATATATTGACCTTCCCCCTGGACAAGGCTTTCACCTAATCCAGGGATAATCCTGACAACCCCAACATCCAGTGGTTCCTTCCTGTAAATCATTTATTATGGCTAGTATCAATGTTGTGGGCCCTCTGCCTTGAGCATCCAAAGTGTCATGGCTGGAAAATGACATAATCATGGGGACAAATCCAAGAGACAAAGCTGCATATCAGGAGGTTAAGAAGGTGAAGCTGGCTGGCCTCTCTGATCTCAAGTATACCTTGTATTAACACTGGGTTGAGGTGAGGTATACACAGGTTTGTCCCAGGGATTCTAGACAAGTTCAGCCCTGCATAATAATAGGTGCATTAAAATGAACCATCTTTTCATTAAATAAAAATGGTTCACTTTAATTTTTAGGTGAACGGGTCTTGAAACCTGTTTGGTTTTTGAACTTTCCAGCTTGGGTCAGCCTCTTTTACAATCAATTACCTGAGTTTGGTCAATTACCAAATAAAGCACCTTGCCTGATGGAAGCATGCGCCAATTGTTGCATCTCAGCTTAGACCTGCTTCACTCATTTGATTGTTTGCCTGAAATCCCTTAAATTCCTCATGTCAAGACCAATCTTTCCCATTAAAGACTTCTCCCTTACACTAAAACCCCTCATTTATTACACCATTTTCTATTTATGTTATCTTGGACAATCCTGTGCGCAGACCTCTTTAAGGAGGTTTTGCACAATGTTAACCACTTGATTTTAACAATGCTAAATCTATCCACCCATGCACCATTGGGCCACCCAGGTTCCCTTTAATCTAAGGCGCCTATCCCTTACCACTCCGTGCACTGTGTTGCTCCCTTTTGGTTTCTACCTTTCATGATAACCATATTTGACCTGAGTTATTTTAGTTCAAGCACCCTCTGCTGGGATCTAATAATTCTGTATTAATGACTAGTTCCCTGATGCTGTCCTTGTGCATCATGAATTACCACACTAGGAACAGGAGAGTTATAGAAACTCTCCTTACACAAAGGCCATCAATTCCTCATACTGGACAAAAATCATTTAATGAAGTGTATTAAAGCCATAACCCTTTCACCAGCTTCAGCAAAAGCTACTGCTTCATTTCTATATAATTGTATCATCACCCAGCATGGATGTTGCCAGGATTCTTGATAGTTTAATTGAAGCATTAACTTGGAGCTTCCAATTTTATTTACTTTTGGGCAATCTCAACTAAACTTTAATTTAGTGCTTGATGCTTTGTTGGGCCAAAGGCTCAAGAACAATATTATTTTTAAATTGTTTAGCATCAGTCAAATCCAATTAATGTTGCTAAATTCCCCAATTGATTAACTGGATAAATCAATATCAAAGTGCTCCACTATTCTATGCTCCAGCCTGATAATCCCCATTTCAACTATTTATTCTACTTTGGAAAAACTAATCCCTTATTTTTGCATTATCTAACCTTATCTCCATATTTACCTTATCTTATGAGTCCTTTATCTGTTATCTACTTACATTTATTCTCTAAATGATTTCAGATAATACTTCCTAATCTGCTCCCAGTTCCAACTGATCTTGGGCTGATTGTTCCTTATATCCCTTATTTTATTCCTTGATTTACTAGCGCTATTTAAGGTGCAAATGATTTACTTAATAAAATAACTATTTATGCTCTACCTAATTTTAGCCTCTTTTTAGTAAAAGTTCATTCTCTTGGGACCTCTGAACCTGCCTAGGTTAAGTCCCGCTTACTCTGTCTATCACCCATCTTGGCTAGATTTGAAGGACCTGCCTTCAGACCTCATCAGTCCCAACAGATGCCCTAACATAATCCTGTCCAATAATTACAAAAATATTAGTCATTGCTAGTACAAGAATTAACTGAGTTAATGGGGTCCAGTCAGGTGTTTTCCAGCCTTTATCATCTTGCAACCAAGGGGATAGTAGATTAAGTAAATGCTGCATTAATCTTAACCCTTCAGAAATTGAACTTAAACTGCCATCCACATTTGCTACAGTACTTACCTGTGCAATTTTAGCCTACCAAATTAGCTAATATCATATTAAAATGTTCCCAGTCCAATCTTTATAGGGAATTAATTTCTAATTGCCATTTAAAATGCAATTTATGTCAGACCAAGCCTCTCCCAAAGCCCAGAAGTTACTGATAATTCTATTACTGATGAAATCATTTGGCTTCAGGATCTGGTATCAGATAATTTGTCTGCTACCACCTCCAGAAAGACAATTCAGTTTAACAATAAGCTTGTCCCTCTGAACACCTTTCAGCCTGAAGATTTGATCCCAATTTGCCATCACTGGCCAGATGGAATAGACAACACATTGGGTTCAAATTTCTCAAGATCCTACATTTTCATTCATAAAGGGGAAATGGGTATTCAATTGTTGAGGTTAACCAGGGAAATGTGGTAAACTGAGTACATAGTTGATTTTATGATCCTTTACTCCTCTAGGCCAAGATCTAGAAGGGGGCGTTGTTGGGATTTCAGCCCAATCTGAAAGTTCAATCACTCTGATGGAAGGATTTGAACCTGATTTAAAGGATTAATTAATACTGCTGTTGGAATCATCCCAATCCAGATGATCAATTATTGCTACTGTAAAAAGTAACACAGTGCCACAGAAAACTCAAAGGGTGAATCAGTATAGATCTTGGCTTAGCTTGCCTGGAAATTTCCCCCAAAGTTTAATCTCTGGTTTCTTTTATTGAGTTTGGAAAATGAACTTGATGGATTATTTATGCTGGATATTTGCTCATCACTATTACATAGTATAGCCCAGGAAGATCTATCAATTAAGGGGTTTTTTCTTCAAATGCATATTTAAATTAGTATATAAAATCCTTACACACAGGTCTTCAGAAGACCTAAACTTTTTACTGGATGGTGGGAATACCCCCATGTCCTGACAAGGGTCCTGATTAAACCCCTAGAACCAATGTGGACCTTGCCTTGTGTCAAAAGTGAGATGAAAATGGCACAGAGGAATTTGGCTATCACCGCAAGTTCAATAAGGCATACCTCAAAAGGCATGCCATCAGGGCTAGGGACTAAGCCGCGAAGATTTTAGGTGAATCTCCATGACTTTTTCTTACTATCAAACCATAAGTAAACTATACTACAGAGAACTAAAAAGCTTAATTAATTTTTATTTTTAGCTTTATATTAAAATACCTTCTTGTATATTACACCACTAATTCTAGAGGTCTTTTCTAAATATAAACACTTTTTTTACTATAAATATTTCCTTTATGAAAAAAACTTTACCTAAGCATGGGTATTCAGCTTATCTTGGAATATTTGAAGGATCAGGAAAAAATCATCTGCTGCGTCTTGAAAATTACCGAATCCTGAGAGTTTCAATTTTCAGCCCCACGATTAAGTTTAATTATTAAAATCCAACTTCGGTCGATCCTATTTAGGTGCGGAACCAGGGATTAATCGTTAAATCGCTTAAACAACTTTCCGTTATATTCCGACCTTCGATGTTCGGTAAAAACTTACTGGTATCATCGGAAGCTCAAGTTTAGCAAAATATTCCAAGTTTATTAAATAAAAATAAATTATTTATCAAGCATGGAATACTTTGTTGATGATAACACTCCTTAAGCCTAAAGAAACCTAAAGCAAATGAACTATAAATGAAGAGATTGTGGAGAATTGGTAAACCCGACGATGACATTGCTTCTAGGAGAAGGTTGGGTTTAATTTTACACCATTCCCATGAGGTTTCACTATGACAAAAATCATTTAAATTAAAGTTTAGGGACCTCGGACAACCCATCCCAAGTAAGTTTAGCATAAGCGCATTAATTTACATAAATAAACAGGATGGGTGAATCAGAACTTGAGGGTTGGGACCTCGAATGCGGTTTCAAGTTACTGATGAGAGGGTTAAAGATCCATGGCATTACGCTTTAGTGGCTGATGAGCTGGTTTGCGGATCAGCTAGTTTATCTGATTGGGTATTTTAGAATAAGCTGGCTTTAGATTATAATAACTTTCAATTTTATGATATCTATCATCAAAAGGATTACCTGTAACCACAAGCTAAGGTGGGGTAAAAATGCTTTAACAGGTTCATAACCTGTTCTGGCTAGGACGAACATAATTTCCTCCATCCCCTCTTATCATTAATCAATTAATTGATGATATGGAGTTAAAAAGGAAGATTTGGGTGGTTTTCATGCAGGGTGGTTCCTGCTACTGCTGAATCTTTTTAGAGAGAAAAATATCATCAAAAGGATTGGGTAAGGATGTTAGAAGTTGGCGTCTCAGGTGACTTCGCATACTGAGTGAAGTTGAATAGAATTTAGAATCATTTAAAGCTGAAATGGTGGATCCTAGGATTGGAAAGGATAAATTAAGTTGCATGATGGAATTTGAAGGAGTAACTAATGAAGGTTATTATATGTGAATTAACCAATCAGTAAAGTCTTGTACTTAAGTTGATGACCAAGGTGAAGTTATTGGTGCAACCAGTCATAAATAATAAATGATTGGTTAGACAGAGTTTAAAGTGGGATGAGGTGACGATTAAGGTTATGCAATGGCTGTATCTGATGGATTGAATAATAGCTAGAATATTGAAACTGGGGTTTGTGATGAAAATCCTCATTCTAACGTTAGTGGCAGGGATCTTTACCCTAACCAAGTGGAATTCGATGGTACCGTTATCCCTTGTCCCACCCTGCAAAGAAAAGTTCAATTGTCCTGAAGATACGTTAATAGACGCCATACTCGTTACAAAAGGCACCCGCAATTTGGGCGGAAGCTATGCCGCCGTAGACTTGGGTGACGCGTGTCATAGTATGCCAGGGGTTGTGATTCCGAATTGGGTTGGGTTTGTGAATTGTTCGGCGGAGTGTTCTGAAGCTGTTCAATCAGAATGGTTGGGTGGACTTGGGATGGATGGGCTTGTAGTTCATTCTGCCGACGGTTGTTCTCGCGCCCTGCCACAAATCGCGGGGGTTCCCACCTTCTCGGTAAACAGTAGCGTGATGGTCTCATTGGGTTGGTTGGTCCGGATTTATCCATCGAGTAGTGACACGAACTGGCTCGCACTGCGACTTGTGCTCGGGTTCCTATTGGCGGTCGTCCTACTCACGTCTTTAACTCTGTGGTGGCTCAAGCCTTGGCGCCACTACCCCCGCCCACGAATTTACGCCACCCCGAGAGAATTCAATCCAAAATCGATTTTGAGTCAAACCAGCCTCGACGTATTTCCCACCCTCAGCTACTCCCCTGCTGATAGGAGGAAAATCTTGTCATCCACCAACCAAACCCCAATTTCTTTCCTCGCTGATCAGCCATCTACTCCACTCAATCGCTCCGATTCGGATCCAATCCGAATGTCCAATCCCACTGAGGATAGAGTTGAAGCGTTTGAACATTACTTCTGCGATACGTTGTGCGCCATCTGTTTGAGCGATTACGAGGCGGGTGATCGGTTGCGTATATTGACTTGCCGCCACGCCTTTCACGTCGACTGCATCGACCCTTGGCTACTCTCCCCCACCGCCCACAGCGTCTGCCCCACCTGTAAGTCGGACCTATCCGCTCCACTCGGGCTCCCCGCACTTCCGCTCCAACCCGCTTTGGAAGATGGTCCCATTGTACGGTTTGAAGAAATTCTTGGGATCGCCATGCCGGTGCTTATCTACCCCGACGACCCCGAATTCCAAACTTTACAGAGGCACCTTAACTCCATATAGTCATTTTTTCAACCCTCTTCTTTCACAATCCTTTGAAGCCTTTTAGTTTCTATTCTATTCCACCCTTTCAATCCTCTCTTGATGTGACGGCATCATCTCCTTTAGATCCTCATACCCGCCCTTCCCGATCCCCCTCACCCCAATTGGCTAGTTTCGATTAACGATCGAATTACCATCGACTAAACCGAAATTCGTGATTTGATTTCATTGCATCGCCCATGTAATAAATAGTAGGTGGCTTTCGGATTTTAAATTGCACTCACATTTAGATCATATGATCCTATGTATTTATGATTGATTTATCTATAATAAACATAGTGAAAAGTGACAACCTATATTGAAACGTTTTTAGAGTAAGTTTGAGGTTATTTAAAGCCCTGAGAGGCCCAGCTTGCTATGGCGCGCTGACTCTGGTGATCCAGTTGCAGTAGGTGGACCACAGCATGAAGATGAAGACCAGCATGGGACCATCTAGTACTAAAAAAAAAAGATGAAGACCAGCATATTACAGTTTCTGCTCTTGAACCTATAACTATTGAAAAAATCCCAGCCTTCCGGTATTACAGATGGCTGGACATTTTTTTCATAACTGTGCAATGCATACGACTTCTTTCCACCCATGATAGGATTCTCTGCACTCTAAGAACCCGTGCCACATCGAATCTATTATATTGTATACCATGTGCGTTTTGTGGGAAGCTTGTGGGAAGCGTTAGACTGTTCACCTATGCTGAAACTTCGCTTAGCTACTTGCCAATAGGTTGCAAAGTTCTTGGGTGAATTAGGGGTTGGATCATGTGTTTCCGTATTGCTTTGCATAGTTTGGGATTGTACAATTCCACAGAATTACAATGCTGGGATTCTCTTGGGCCCAAATCTGTATATGTGGAACTGGATTCTGCATTTGGATTTTATTTAAATGATACAAATTTTCCTATTTCGGCTGCAGCACCGTTTGGTGTATTAAACCTAAGTCTAGGTGTGATACCAAGTTTTCTCAGGTATTTTAGTATAAACTTAGCCTCATGTGTGGTGTCCCATGGCTCAACCAGACCTTTTAATGAACACATCTGGATAGTGTATTGGGGGCGCTGTGGTTTTTGAGCATCAACTTATACCATTTTTAACCTTGTAGATGCTTCCCGAATGGGGGTTCCTCTACCTGTGTAGCTGTGGCATCAAACCATTTCATAAAATAAAGGCTGCATTCTGTTTAGAGTCAGCAATACCCACTCCTCCCTCATTTGGTGAAACAACTAATGTGGTGATCTTTGATGGAATTATTAAGGAGTTACAAAGCCATGGTTGTATAATAGAGGGGTTTCAATCAACACTTCGCCTTTAATTGCAGTTAGCAAAGGTAGGTTTGCACTAAAAATCAGGAAAGCTATATGATGACAGATACCTGGAAAATAGGGATAAACCCCAAAGTAGTCACAATAAGGTTTAGAAAAGATAAAAGTAATGCACACCATAGCATATAGTACTGACAATGATGGAAGGGCCTGAAGATGATGCTCTAAGTCATGCTGTCTTCAGCAACAACTAATAAAGAAAACAAAAAGATCCCTTTTTAATCCTAATTTCCTAATTTATAAACCTATCAAAATTCTGGGTTTCTATTAATACAAGATTGTAAATCCAGGAGAGCATCCCCTATGCCTCAATCGCAATTCATTCACTTTCACTCAAAAAAGGGCCCAAAAAGGTATCTGTCCCCCTTATCACCCTGGGAAATCTCACCCTGGAAAATCTCACCCATGTGGTAAAAAAATGGTGGATGACAGCTTACCCTTTGAGGGTTCCTCCCTCCTCACCATATTTGACCATGAGTGAGCTTCTCAAGCAGATTGGGGAAGTGTGTGTGGAGGTTACAGTGGGAAGAAGATGCCAGCCAAAGGGCGATGGTAAACACATCACTCCAGCTATGATGTTGGGGTCTACCAAGGGAACAAAGAACCTTAAGCAATTGGGGGAACCATCTTCTATGGTACTTTCAAGTTGCACTGTTAAGGCGAAAAATCTGAATAATTTGGGGAACCAAACCTCATGAAATCAAATGGAGAAATCCATTTAATGCCCAGTGGGACAGAGCCTCTGTACCCTGGCCATAGGTGATTCCAGTCACCTGTTAAATGAATTGATGCTGAGCTAAGCAAAATCATGGTGGGAGGAACAGTTTAGTGACAAAACTTGAGCAGGAGTCAGATGTCCAGCCAAAGGCCAATTCAGCATCAAGTTAGTTGCAAGAAGTTATTCTGCCAAAATTAGGTGGGCTTGTAACTCCTTTGTCTATGCATTTCCCTTATTTCTCAAGCCTCAAGGCCTTAAGGCAACCATCCCTTATTGGTACAATTGTCAGTCGTTTATTTACTTTTAATTTTCCAATAAACTACCCTTTTCCCAACCAAATAAAAATTTATTAAATTTTTCTAGAGTTTGCTACCTCAGCAACCCTGAACCAGTTTTCTCAGGTTGCATCATGATTAGGTCCTTGTGGCTGTGCTCACCATGCTGCACCCTATCTTTGTTGAATGGGGATATCATATGCATAACCTGTTGGGGATATCCCCATTTGCTAGTGCTCTCTTGTGGAAAGATGTGTCAATGATGTTGGAGATCTTATCTCCCAGCTGGGTAAGCTTTTGTGACCTCACCACCTGATCTATCATTAGTGGCCCCACAGCGAATTCTGGCCCCAACATTGTACCTAGTTATAATTTTGAACGGTATCACTAGGATCCATCAGGCTATTCACACAGGTCAAGCCCTCTGAGCAACGGACGGATAATGTGGGGATTATCAGTCCTTCAGACGCACTTGAAAATATACTTAAAAAATAGAAGCAATTGCACCAACCAGTTCTTTTATTTATTTTTATAAATACAGCTACTTTTTGCTGTCCCGTCTAATCTGCACTTAAAAACCTACCTCTCTCAATTGCCCATTTCGCTTATATACATCAGCTTCAGGCAATACTATTTCTCATTGCTTGGGTTATTCTATTCCACCAATTCTCCTCAAATTTGGCTTTTTATTCTTAATCCTCTGTTGCCCTATTTGTAGGTGATTTACTTCATATTCGTCAAATATCAACATCACCTTATTGCCTTATATAGAGGCGATCCAATAAACTCATTACATTCAATAAAGACCTGTTATATCCCAATATCGCCTCATCTCAAGGCACTCGAATAATTGTAACTGATACTATGTTTGGTGGATCCCACCCAGCTGTCCCAAGGTTATCGTCCAGTTATATCAAAATTGTGACATTACCCCCTCCCTGACTGGACAATAAGATCCTATTGTTTGTAAGGTCGGAGGAACTTCACGTGTACTCAGTTAATGATCTGACCACTTGTAGGATCCTTGATAGTATATGCGTCAACTCCAGTTTTTCTATTATTTCAAATGAACTGACCCAAATACTAGCCAGCTTGCGCTTCCACCTGAATCCATGCTTATCATGAAAGAGAACCATATCACCTTCCTTGAATGGCACCAACCCACTATGGCATGCCTGATCAGTGGCCTGATTCCTAATCTTCTTACCCAAGCTGAAGGAATATGCTTCAGTTTGTAGCTTGATCAGAATGTTCATGAGTTTAGTCAAATAGCGGTGAGGTTCTAGTCCAACAGTGTCTTCTACACATACATAAAGCAACGCCAGAAGAGCCAGGTGTCAGCCATATAGTAATTGGAAGGGGCTCTTCCCTGTGGCAGAATGGTAACTAATGTTATAAGCAAACACAGCGGTGAAAATAAGAGAGCTCCAATTGGAAGGGTGATCTATTACTAATTTTTGGAGTATGTTCACCAGAGTTCCATTCACTTGTTTGACCATTCCATTGGACTTGGGGTGGTATGGGGTCATCAGAACTCCGCGGATTCCCATAAGCTCGTTCAGTTTAGGAAGAATGTGTGAGGTGAAGTTGGTGCCATTATCAGTGAGAATAAACTGAGGGCAACCGTGCCACTGAATAATGCATTCCAACACAAATTTAGCCACTGTAACTGCCCCCAGATCTCATATCACCCTTGCTTCAACCCACCGGGTCAAGTGGTCAATAGCCACTAGAATGTACTTACAACAGTTGGCTCCTGTTGGCAAGGGGCCAACAACATTGAGGGAGACTGTATGCCAAGCAAAATGTGGTTTCACTAACCAATATGACATTGTACAGTGGAATGGCTTCTCCACTTGGCACTGATGGCAACAGGAAATAGTTTCAAGCATATTAAAACTCATACTTTCCCAATAGTATCATGGGTGTAACAACTCCATAGTCTTATGCACATCACTATGCCCAACTGCTCTGTGAGCACTCATAATGATTCCTGGCCGTGTGGAGGGCCACAGGAAATTCACTGTAGAATTGCCAATTTGTTTGTACAGTTCTCCATTCCGTTGGAAGGTGTTCATGCGCATTTCATTTAATACTTTGATTACTTGGGGTAGTTTGTCATCATATTTTCTGCTGAACATCTTATCATATATCACATTGCTGAGGTCCGCTGTCACCGCAATAGTTAGTAATTGAGATAAACAGTCAGCATTCTGGTGTTTTGCTTCCAGCCAATGAAGAATCTCAAAATCATAAGCCTGTAACTTGAGAGCCCATTGAGCCAACCGTCCTTCTGGTTCTTTGAGATTCTGCAACCAGCATAATGATGCATGATTGGTTACAACTTTAAACTTTACCCCATGCAGATAGATGTAAGTCCCAGTGAACGTCCTCTGGGTGTCAATTGGGCCATCTTTCCATTCCCAAGCAAGAAGGTACCAAAGAGGATGGACATACCCCTTGTTACTCAGGGTGATCTCACTCATGTGGTAAACAAGCGCTGGGTAATAGACCTCCACTTCAGATCCCGCTTCTGGTACCAGAACTCTCCTCAGCAGAACTTTTATGAGGAATCAGTGAAATCTGCGCCAAGATTTCCAAAATGGAATTGATCACAACTAATTTGAGTGGCAATCAGCCTGATACTCAGATTTCAAATAGCCAAAAAGGTATGAAGACTGAGCTATTGGCCAGAATGCCCAATGGTTGTGATTTGGTTTACACAATGATTGAAAAATCCCCCTTCCTCCCAAATCCATCAGGCATCACCCCTGATGGGCAGGTAATAGCATTGGACACCATTGACGAGGTTTTGAAGTTTCCTGCTGGCAAATCAGATGTTGTGCCTGATGCAATGCCACTGACCACAACTTGGCCCACCACCAAATTTTATGATGTCAGTTCCCAGGGAACTAACCCGCCCATTTCCTGAATAATTCGCTGCATAGGTCAAACTTGCAGAACCCAATCCCAGCTTGTTTTCCCTCAAAATTGGTGACTATTTAATCAGGTGCATCATACTGAGAAAATTGATGGTTGATTCTCCTTCCTTAAATTTTCCAATAAAAACAACTCCCCCCAAAATCCCATTTTTATCTGTTGAAAATTCAGCTCCCTTCCAGTTCCATATTCATCATACCAGAAGCAGTGCCTCTGGCATTCTGGTTTGCCATTTGGGTGCTCTGGCGTCTGGGCTGGCAGGCCAGTCTAATTCTTACTTGCTGTTTGCCTGACAATAGACTCTGAATTGTTTATATGTGTAGATTACTGCTAAGCACTCTCGCTCAGTCACAGTATAGTTACGCTCATGACAGTTCAGACTATGACTACAGAATGCAAAAGGATGTTCTTCTCTCTCATCATTTTTCTGAGAAAGTACTGCCCCAACAGCGGAAAGGGACGCATCCATCTGAATGATATATTCCCAGTCAAAGTTTGGATATTGCAACACTGGTGCGCTGCTCAACACCATACAGAGTGCATTGAAAGTGGATTGGTGACGTTCCATCCATTCTAATACAGCGTCCTTTTTTAACAACTTGAATAACGGGCCCCCAATACAGCTAAAATTAGGGATAAAGCGTCTGTAGTAACCAACTATCCCCAGAAATACCTGTATGTTGTGCTTACTATTAGGTGTAGTCATTTTGCTGATGGCCTCGATCTTAGCCAGTTGTGGCTGCAGCCCAGTTGAGTCTATCACAAACCCCAGGTATTCTAGCTGATCTTTGAAAAAGTTACACTTTTGAGGTTTAATTTTAATGTTTGCCTCAGCCAGCCAGCGGAATACTGCCTCTAGGTGGTTGAGGTGCTCCGAAAAGGTTCGAGAGAAAACATTAGTATCATCAAGGTATACTAGGATGCATGACAGTTTCAGGTCACCAAGAATAGTGTCCATGGCATGCTGAAAAGTAGCCAGAGCGTTAAACAGTCCTTGAGGCATCCATGTTGGTTGAAAAAGGCCTTTAGAGGTGGTCACAGCGCATTTTTCCTATTCTGCCAAGGGTAACTCGATTTGCCAGTAGCCTGATATTAAGTCCATCGCAGAAAAGTAGCAGGCACCCCCTAATCAGTCCAGAGCATTGTCAATTCTTGGCAAGGGATACAAATCCTTTTTTGTAATACTGTTGAGCTTCTGGTAGTCTATTACTACACAGTTGGTGCCATTTTTCTTTTTACAATTAGAACAGGTGAAGCCCACAGGCTCTTGGATAGCTCAAGCATCCCTTGTTGAAATAACTTGTCAATTTCTTCAGTAACCATGTCTTCCGCTGCCCAAGAATGGTGGATCAGCTGAGACCTTATCAGAGGATGATCGACAGTGTCCAATTGATGGACCCCCCCAAGCACACCCTAAATTGTGATTGTCAACAGCAAAAATTCCCTTGTAATTCTGAAATAAAGCTATTGCTTGGTCTTTTTGTTCATCCATTAATCCCGTTAAATTACTCTGCGGTACCACCATTAGTACATCGACTGATGTTTTGAGTGGTAGTCCAAATTCATCCAATGATCCAAAATCATGAACCTGATGGACCTCATCTATGGGAATCAGATGTAGATACGCTATAGTTTGGTGGTGGCGGATTTGCATTGGTTCACTCTGCAGGTTTGCTAACAAAACCTTTATCTCCCCATGTCCCAGAAGTATAATTCCTGGAGCCATGTGCGGCTCAAACCATGTTTGATGATAGAGCCCAATAACTTCCCCATATAACCCACTTGGCACTTCTACCTCTAACTCAGTATTCACTAAGACTTGATGGCTGGAAGGGATAGATATGGGCCCTGCCGCTCAAAGAGGTATCCCTTGATATTCATATATCTGCTGGGGAAGGGCCCAAGTTTTGCGCTTTAGTCAATGGTAGCGAACAGGCCATACCCCATCACTATAGGCAAGGTTGATATGGCTCATATGCACCGGATCCTTTGGTACTCCACTAGTAGTAAAGTAAATTGGGATCCGCTGACCCAGAATGGCGAGGGTCTCCTCCATCATATCAATGATAGCCCCAAAATGACGCAGGAAAGTGGTCCCAATTAAAAGGTCATAGTGTTCATTTGGTAACACAATTGCCTGGAGCCACAATGACAATGGACCCAAAGCGCAGAGGTAGCGCACTATAAGCTCCCTCAGAGACAGTGCTTACAGCTCCAGCAGTTCCATAAACCATGTGATGGTCCACATCAGGTTTCAACGTCAATTTTTGCATTAACTTAGTGGAAACTATGTTGACTGGAGCACCAGTATCTATTATAGCGCGAACTCTATTTTTCACTACAAAAATATCACAGTATGTACACTCAGAATAAGAAGAATATTGACTGTTTAATATGTGAACATTTATGGGCTCTCTTTTCCCAAGAAAATTCATAATCCCCTCTCTGACTTGGGGGTATTCTCTGACAATGGCATCTACTGGAAGGGCGACGTTCACTCCTTTCAGAGTTGGCGCATCCGCAGCAGAATCAAGTTGGTCCAAGGAAGCTTGATCAAGCATTTGACAGGCATAGGGCTTCAGTTGTTTGAGGGACTCTTCTTCTGCCGCCGCCTTAGCTTGAGCTTGGGTTACTACATTTACTCCTCCAACCAGCTGCTGGTATAAAATTCTGTCATTATACTGAGGAACTTTTGCAGGGTATACTACTATTGATTCAGGGATGTGTTGAGTGGGTATCGCGGAGGTAGAGGGTCCCATCTCTACTCTGCTCCATCTTTTCCCTGGTAGTATTGGTCTTGTTGTACATAATTCACATGGCGATTATGGCAGAATTTTGCAAAATGACTAGGGTGACCGCATTTGTAGCAGTTAACCCCATAAGAACCACGTTTTGGGTTATTATAAGTGGGTCCAGATGGAAGGGTTGGGGTCATTCTGTATACCCAGTTCCAGGTCAGTAAGCTGATTGTTGACGGTCAGCATAATTGGGTCCAGGTTGATAACTAGGTTGCTGGCAGTTGTCATGGCCAGCCCATTGACGCTGATTGAACTGTTGATTATAATTCAGCTGAGGATGAGGCGCAGAGTTATAGTAAGGCCAAGGATTACTAAATGGAGCTGGAGGCGGACAATAGTATTCTCCAGAATAAGAGGGTGCTGTGGCAGCAGTAGTCTTATGATCTGAATTTGGTGGCGAAAAGTTAGGGGATACCCAACGTAAAAACTGTACAATCTTAAGCAGAGGTATGTCATCATCCAGAAGCGGTGAAATAACATTAGAAAGTTCACAATATGGCTTCACCACGGTGGACATGGCAATGCACACGTTGGCTTCCACTAAGTACCCAGCTCCAATCAGTACATGGGCTTCTGTTGTGAATCAATCAGCAAACTTTATGAGAGTCTCATTTTGACAGAATCTGATTGTTAAGAATTCCACTTTCTGCTAAGACATTTTTGAGTTTCCCCCAAACAAGTGGAGTACAGTGTCCTTTACATCCTTATAGGTGACAGAACTACTTGGGAGGTAACAGGTGACCTGATTGGCGCTTCCTACATCCAGGGAAGATATTAGCAACTTAGCCTTCCATTTATGGAGGCTCCTTCCACTGCGAACTCAAATTGTTTAAAGAACCCATGGATGTTCCCATTGCAGTCAAATGGGGGTATCTTTTCAATATTAATTTCCTCCTCTCGTTCACAGGTTTTAGGCCTATACTGAGGAATGGAACAAGACCCAAAAGAGGATTCTTGATGAGGAGTGGGATTAGCAGAAGTTGGGATATTCATTGCTTCAGGGGTAGCATGACCATCAGTCATAGGTGGTACTGCCATTACTTGAGGTAAGTGTTGTTCTGACTCATATGAATATCTGGTGCTATCATCTTGGGTGTAGTAGCTTTGACCAGCGTTGTTTTCTCCTATGTAGGATGCTTCTTCTTGATAGTCATCATCCTCCCAGCGAGATGACCAGGAAGGAGTAGATAATCTTTGTTCTGCATATTGCAGCCGCTGGGTGGTATCATTCAGTCGTTTGGCAAGTTCTTTGTTTTGTAGTCCCAAGATTCGCATTTGACTAAATGTACTATCAAGTTGGTGCATGAACGCGTTATGTTCTTGAAGGAGTTCATCTTGGTTTTTTAGTACCGCGTCCAAGATGACTTTGAGTTCCTCATATCCAGCTGATGTGGGGTTCTGAGAAGACTCCCCAATGACATGGCTTGGGTATGGCATGGCTGGCAACTGGAGTTACGGAGTATTAGGTGGTTGATCAATGGGCCCCCTGTAGTGAGCACCACTGTTATAATTTTGAATGGTATTGCTAAGATCCATCGGGCTATTCACACAGGTTGAGCCCTCTGAGCAATGGATGGATGATGTGGGGATCGTCGGTCCTTCAGACGCACTTGAAAATATACTTAAAAAATAGGAGCAATTGCCCCAACCGGTTCTTTTATTTATTTTTATAAATACAGCTACTTTTGCTGTCCCGTCTCATCTGCAATTAAAAACCTACCTCTCTCAATCACCCATTTTGCTTATATACATCAGCTTCAGGCGATACTATTTCTCATTGCTTGGGTTATTCTATTCCACCGATTCTCCTCAAATTTGGCTTATTATTCTTAATCCTCTGTTGCCCTATTTGTAGGCGATTTACTTTGTATTCGTTGAATATCAACATCACCTTATCACCTTATATAGAGGCGATCCAATAAACTCATTACACCAATAAAGACCCGTTATATCCCAATATCGCCTCATCTCAAGGCACTTGAATAATCATAAATGATACTATGTTTGGCGGATCCCGCCTGGCTGTCCCAAGATTATCATCCAGTCATATCAAAATTGCAACATTTTATCATCCAGTTTTATAACATAATTGACTGACGTATAGCGTTCACCATTGCAACCCTTCTTTTTGAGTTGAAGAAGCAGTGGTTTTCATTTATTAGATGGAATTACAATCAATACTTTGCCTCATGCTATTCATCCGGTCATCTGTTACATTTGTGCATTGCTCCCAGGTAGTGGGGAAGGGTTTTTCACCAGCCATGTTGTTCCAGCAATTACAACCTCAGTTACATTCCATCCTTGGGGTTAGGCTCATCTTCTCTGACCTCTGATATAGCCAAACAGGTGCTCAATGTCCTCACAGAGTTGATGTAACAAACGTGTTCCCAAGGCCCTATTTTCCACCTTAGCATATACAAGTCTACACCAGAAGAGAGTCTCCTCAATCTTCCAATTGTCAAGGTTGCTCCAGCATGCAAATCCCCTTTTGAACGTCTAATTGAACAGTCAAATTCTGCCACGTTTGGGGTCCTGATATTGCTGGCAGGGTGAAATGATGATACATAAAATATGCTAAAGCCTGGTCAAGGTATGGCGGAATTTAAACTCGCCTCCTCTGTCACCCATCAGCTTCACTCAGCTGCACAAAGTCACCGCAACCTCACCATGACTCCATTGTGTTGTGCAACCTTTTATATGGCACACCAAGACGTTGAGTGCACCCTCCTAACCCTGTTTATTGCAACTAAGGTCCCCAATGAATAAACTTATATTAATAAATTTATAATGGTGCTAAATATAAGTGAATGGGCTTTATTTTGTATTGAGACCAAAATGGTGTAGAATTTCCAAGTGAGGGAAGGGAAAAACATCCTCAATTAATAGTATCCCAGAAAGAGCTACACAAATTAATATAAGTTAAACATGTCCAAGACTTAACAGATGCCAGCGTCCTGACCTTCATCCACTATTGGATCAAGGGAACCTAAAATTAATTAAAATTTGCAAAAATAAAATTACTTATTATAAATGAACCCAAAATGCATCATCTCACCAATTAAGTTGAGTTCAAAAAATGGGATTGCAACCATTAAAGCAGATTTTCCAAGTCCCAACCTTAAGAAATCCATGTACATCCAATAGTTATATTACGCTCTTGGAAATCAAAATCTTAGCATATCCTCATGCTGGGTGGGGGAATCACAACCATGAAACTTCAAAAAGGTGGCTTTACAATAAGGGAAGCTCAAAGGTGTTGACTAGAAATCCAGGGTTCCCAAAAAATGTCAACGATCCCCCTGGAGGTCCACTGATGGGGGAAGAGGCATCAACTGCCAGTAGTCCAACTTCCCACCTCCAAACTTACCATCCCCTTTGCTGTAAAGCCAGCACAATAACAAATAGGATTCAAGGGCTCAGAGCAAAGCTTCTGACATTTGACTCCATGCCATTCTGAAAGCTGTCTGGTTCACAGCTCACCAGGAAAAGTTGACTTGAATACGTAACAAATGAGCTCCTAAGTCCTCATTTGCCACCTTGGCATATGCAAGCCTGCACTGAAAGGGAACCACCTCAATGATTGAGTGTCAGGGTTGCGCTGGTGTGCAAATCCCCCTTTTAACATCCAATGGAATGGTCAAATTCCACCACATTTGGGGCTCCTGATATCACCTGCAGGGCGATATGATGATATATAAAATATGCTGACCTTCCTGGTCAACGTACGGAGGAAAAACTTACCTCCTCTGTCACCCATTAGCTTCACTCAGCTGCATAATATGACTGAAACCTCGTCATGACTCAACCATGTTGTGCAACCATCCTTCACAGCACACCAGAACGTTAAATGCTCCCTCCTAACCCTGGTTTATCATGACCAAGATCAACTTTGAATAAACTTAAATTAATTAATTTATTATGGTGCTAAATATAAGTAAAAAAGCTTTACTTCAGAAGAATACCAAAATAATATATAATTTCCAAGTGATGGAAGAGAAACACATTTACGCTTGATAAATAGTAGCCCTGCAAGAGCTATGCAAATTAATAATGAATTAAATTTGTCCAAGGTAATGAAAGATGTCAGAGTCCTGACCTTCATCAACTGGTGGATTTAGGGAACCTAAATTTATTGAAATTCGCCACAAATATAATTAACTAATAAAAATGATCCCAAAATGTATTAGCTTGCCAATTAAGCTAAGTACAGAAAATGGGGATTGCAACCATCATCATAGCAGACATCCTAAGTACCAACCTTAGTAATTCCATGTTCAATCACCAATCGTTACAGTTGTAAGTGCAATTCTCAATTTCTCTGGCAAGTTACTCTACGATGACAATTTTCAACTGAGTGTGGCCTTGTTGAACACAGTTGAAGGTGATTCCTGAAATAAGTTGTGAATTATCCTGTTCTCAACCAACCAGGAAAGGGTTTTGACTCCCCTGATTGCATTTACTCATTGCTGTTGCAGATGCAAGTGGCAAGGTAAGCTCATTTGCTTCAAAATTTTCTCTTGGCGCAGATGTATCTAACATTGCTTCATTAGTAAAAACTTTCCATGAATAATCCCTGCACTTGGCCCTATGCTGGATGTTGTTATAGCAATATTCTGCGCTGCCTTAGATCCTGCGTCTGCTACCCATGCTTTTGGGCCACACCAGTGGAGATGATGGACCAAATGTGCATGAAAGGACTTTGAACAGTGCCACACTCTGTTGGGTGTCCTCTGGGGTGGGGGCTGATATATCTTCATTGGCATATCCTAAGGGTTGCTCTGAGTCCTGGTCCTACCCAAGTTCCCAAAATTCAAGTTATGGGCTTTGATAAAGGTGCTGTGCTACCCATTTTTGAGGGTAGGTCCAAACCTGTTTTGACTCCCATAGGTGAGGTGCCTCCCACAAATGAGAAAATGATCTATAATCCATTGGATCCCCAGTTTATGGATGCCTAGCATGAGGAGATTGTAAAGCGTTTTTGGTCTGGACCCCAGCTCCTGACCGCACCAGGTTCTCCGCCTAACCTGATGATTACTATTACACAGCCAGAGGAATCACGCGCCATGGCCAATAAACAGGCCTTTGTTTATATTTTGTTAACAATTTGAAATCTGAATGGGTGCACAACAAGTGTCATTTGAGGCCTTGGTTGACATGGGCATGGCAGGAAACTTAATGAGTTTGAAGCTGGCGCAGCAGCTTGAGTTGGATTTGGATGAAGGGGCGTCAGTTCTGGGCAAGTCATCGGCTCCAAAGTCATCCTTTAAGGTGCGATGGGAACTGGCCTTATCAGTGCATCAGTTTAGTTTCTGTGATCAATTTTTGGCGGTGCTCAACCTGCTATTACTGGTAATTCTGGAGGTGGGCTGGTGGCATTGCAAGAAGGTAAAGATCCATTTAGACTCAAATATGATGTCTTTTGTAGATACCCAGGTGGGAGGCAAGTTTACCCTTATTGACACTCTTACCACAGCGTGGGTCCATAGCTCCATCATGATGCTTGTTTCTCCCATGGGTCTTCCATCAATTTTCCTCAGATTTGGTAAAGTACCAAGAATCTTTATTTTGGAGATTGTAAATCATCTTCTGCTGCACTGCAAATATATTTTACCATTCCTCTTGACAGTAGCGGTGATCAATATCAACAGTTCTCTTTATCTGTAAATGGAGAAAGAGGATGAGGCTTTGGAAATATGGTTGGACAACATGCTCACAAAGGGGTGGGGTTTCAAGGAAATGTATCTTATTGCCTCGCTTATTGTTTTTTTTTCATAAAGCCGATGGGACACTGCAGCCTTGAGTTGACTATGGTCATTTAAATAATATTATGGTAAATGTCAGGGACGCAGCAAGTAAACTTTAGAATGTCCTGCAAGTCTGAATTCCCAAACAGCCAAATGGCAAGCCTGAATGCATGACACTGCTGCTTGAACGACTTTAAATGAAGCTGGAAGGAATTTCGCCAGCAAGCGCAATAGGCCATAAATGTGAATAAAACCCCAGATATGAATCAAGCTACTATGGCCCCAGGGATCGTGGGTTTGGGATCAGAGAAAATGAGATTGGTTTAGATAAATTTGAATTTTGTCATAATGAAAAGAACATCTTTGAGAAACGGGATTTTATTGATTTTTAAAAGTAGAAAATCAACTGTAAATTTCCTCAGCATGATATGACTGCTTAAATAGACGATAGATTTGGGGAATAGCTTAGAAAGAATTGGGATTAATGCTCTCAAGATTTGACCTAACCCAGCAAACTTCAAGTGAAAGGAAAAATCGAATTTGCTTTGAACTGTCTTTAAATTTTCAGCAGTGGGCCAAGTCACTTTTGGTTTGACCTCAGATGTCCAAATTATGGGTTTACCACATTTCCAAAAGTTAGCACAATTGCATCTCACCCAATAGGTGATGAGAACCTCTCAAGGCCACCCCATGTAGGGGCGGTCCCAAGAAGTCAGAAACAGGTTCAGGATACCCAACCCACCTGCACCCAGTTGCTTTAGTATCTGTTCAACCCCAAGCGAGATGCATTAAATGACAATTCCAAATTTTGAGATGAGGTTTTAATAGCGGAAACTTTTACAATGACTTGATATTAAGGGAATTTGTCATAGAAGTACATGCCCATTGGGCTTAGTCCCCAATGTTTTTGAGGTAAGTTTCAAATTGGTGATAACATTCCACAATGGCCTAATGCTATTGGTGAGTTTAACTGAGGATGCAACACTGGACACATTCTTCTTGGAAGTAAACGTCCAGAAGGCTTTGTCCCTGATGCTTTGGAGGCAGGTTTCAAACTGACAACAACGTTTCCTAATGGCCTGATGCCATCGGGAGTTTTGCCAAGAATTAACACATGATTCTCCATTTATTGAATGTGAAAGCCTGTAGGGCTTTGTTACTGAGTGTTTAGGACTTCTGGACCTTGATTTCAAGTGCTTGTTGCCATCAACTTCATAAGTACCTTTAGGCCTATGGGGGTGCCAAAATTTAAGGATTTCAGCACAAATTTCATCAATTTTCTGTACTAATTTGGTGAAAGCAATTGTGGAGCAGGTGGTAGAAACTTCAAGGGGAGAACTGTCACCCATCGCTCGTCTACCATATGGGTGAGATCTCCCTGTGAGATGAGAGGGACAGCTGCCCTTCTCTGCTCTTATTTTTAGAAAACGGGATACCGCCCAGTCAAAGCAGAGAGGACGTTTCCCCAGACTTACATTACCCTTCCCTTTTGCCTAAGGGGGGCGCCACCACCGGAGAACTGAGTGAAGGCCACACTTTTGTGGACCTTAGGCAACTTGATCTCCATTAAGGTAGCAATATTTGGGGGGAGGGGACAAGGTCATCTGGGCGGGTGGCATGGAAAGCCTCGACTAGCTCCAGACAGTTGACACAATCTCAGGCACAGACACAACTGTTCTCACAGGCTGGATAGCCTTTCCGAACGACTAGGTATTGGAAAGATTGCTGAGGATTTGTGGAAGCCAGAATGCCCTCCACTTCAGCCTCCTCCACACCCTCAATTTCAATAGGCTCTGGATCTGAGGGGAAAGTCCCATTGAATAGGGATAACTAAGACACATGGAAGATTGGGTGTTGCTTCCAGTGGGGTGGCGATTTCACATGGAAAGCGCCATTACCCAAATCTTCTTCCACCAATTGGGGACCCAAGCATTTACTTGCAAACTTACATAAGGGAACTTGCATCCGCAAATGGCGTGTGTCAAGTCTAACATATGACCCACCTTAATTTTGTGAGCTGGGAGCTGCTTCTGATCTACAAACCGCTTGTAGTCACTTATAGCCTTGGTTAGATGCTCCCAAACCAAGGACTGCATGGTAAAAATATGCTGGGCATAATAAGTGGCGGCTGGTATCTTGGGGCAAAGGCACAGGCCAACTTTAAACGAAGGGTTGTACCCTAGGTCACTTAATATGGGAAAATCCAGTGGAGGCATGCGTTCCATTATTATATGAAAACTGAGTGAGGGAAGGTCATCAGCCCAGGTATCCTTAGCGGCTGCAGCGTAGCACAGCAGGTACTGTTCCAGAATTTTATTAACCCATTCAGTTTGTCCGTCCAACTGGGGATGGTATGCAGTGGAGCAACAGGGCGTAATCTTCAAGATTGCCAAGAGCTCATTCCAGAATCGTGCCATGAACTGGGGCCTGTGGTTGCTAACAATCTCCTGTGGGAAACCGAACATAGAGAACATATGGCGCATGAAAAGGTAAGCGGTTTCCTCAGAATTAATAGCTGAGGAGCATGGGATGAATAAGGAAAATCTTGTGAAGCGGTCAACAACCACCATCACCACTGTAAACCCATTGGAACTGGGAAGTTCAACAATAAAGTCAATGGATACTAATGTCCATGGACCCTCATCCTGTTGTAGGGGATGAAGGAGACCATTTTTCCCAGACTGGTATGACTTACCATGTGTGCAAGTTACACAGTCTGATATCCATGCTAAAACATCCTTTGAAAAGCCTGACCAATTATTAGTACAATTGATTAAGTCAATGCACTTCTTATTTCCTGGATGTCCAACTGCGGGAGGATCTTGATGAGCCTGAATCAATTTGTCTCAAAGGAGGTAGGAACCCTGACCCATGACTGAAATTGAAATGAGACCCTCAGCCAGAAAATACAATTAATGTTTGGAAGCAGGAAGGGATAATCGCTCCAGAAGATCCACAACTTCTGCACAGGCCATTTGCACTGCCAAACGCAAGAAATTAGGGGCGCATCCAGGGCTAGGTCTACTGCCAAAACCACAGGAGTTACAATGGACAAGATTCAGGTTTGGGGAATGAATATGTCCAGGTCGCTTCATCTGAGTCTACAGGGCAATGTTTGGGATTGCAACTTAGGAAATTGGGAAGAACATTCAATGCTCCTTTTACAAACTCATATTTGAAGTTAAAGTTCCACAAATCTCAGGGGTTCAGGCTGCCGTTGTTCCAACTTCTGTGGCTTGCAGAAATAAAGAAGAGCTTGATGATCTGTTAGCACTGTTAACTCATGCTGAGCGCCCTACAAGAGATACCGCCAGTGGTTCAAGGCCCATGCCACGACTGCTAGCTCATTATTGTAGATGTCCCAGGACTATTCAGTGGGAGAGAATTTGTGGGAAAAATAAGTGACTGGGAGTTCCAACCCATTATGCTCTTGAAGCAAGACAGCCCCAACTGCAATGGATGATGCATCACATGCTATTATATAGAGTTTGGAGGGGTCCGCATGTTTTAGGATGGGAGGTGACAAAAACACCTCTTTAATTGAATCAAATGTCTTTTAACACTCAGGCGTCTAATAAAAGGGAACGTTTTTACCTGTGAGCGGATGAAGTGGGGTGGCTAATTGAAATAGGGCGGGAGAGAATTTCTTTAAAAATATGATAGTGCACAAGAAGCTTATCAATTGCTTTTGAGTTATTGGAGTCAGCCATTTGCGGATGACATCCAGCTTGTTGGGGTGAATGGCTTACCCATCCTCTAAAACAAGATTGACCAAGAAGGGGACTTCTTCTTGATAAAAATAGCACTTTGAGGGCTTGACAAACATGCCCATCTTATGTAAGGCAGCCACTACTGCCTCCAAGTCCCTTGCATGTTGTTCAGGAGTAGGGGAGTGTACCAAGATATTGTTGATATATGCAACTGCGCAGGTGAATTGGGGATCACCCAGCCCACTATCAATCATCCTTTGGAATGTGGCTGGTGCATTCTTTATCCTGAAATGCATTATCCGAAGTTGGAAAATGCCCTATTTTGTTTTAATTTACAGTAAGCCATTCCTGACCTTCCATCACCCAGATCTTATTAAAGGCATTGACAAGATCAAGTTTTGAGAACACACGCAATTTGGCGTTTGCTTGGATAATTGTCTGTTCCAAAGAGTGGGTAGGATTTGAGAACCATAATTTTGTTAAGGTGTCTGTAATCCATGCAGGGATTAAGTGAACCATCTTTCTTCTTGGCAAAGACGACGGGGAGGCAACAGGGGATGCTTTTTGAACAACCAACCCTTCTGAAGCATTTCTTCTAACCATGAATTGAGGGCAGCCTCAATCTCTGCTGTATGCAGGTACAGTGGGCAGTTTATGTTCACCACTTGCACTGTTGTCCAGAAACCCAAATAAAATTCTGTATGTGAGGGAAGATGGTATGTCTTCTTGGAATCAAAAATACTTTATTAATATATCAACGCTTCAAGAGAATCTGATGGGTGGCCTGCAGGAGAAACAAGTGAAGTAATCAATCCATGACCTTGAGTTTTACTAAGGGTATCCAGTAAGGGAAACTCGCCCTCCGTCTGACCATTAGAGAACAACAGCATATTAGACTCAAGTTGAATCCTTACATGCTGCTGAAGCCACCAGACCAGACCCAAAATTACCAAAAACATGATTTTAAGCATCACTGAGAAGAAATAGCAAAAACTAAACTGGTGAACTGAGAAAGGTACTGGGCGCCATACTTTGTATGATGGCTTAGAGGCTGACAAAGCGATTATCACTGCAGGACCCAAGTTCAGGTCAAGATCAAGCTGGTGGGCCAACTCTAAGATCATAAAGTTACCCTCTGCTCCAGTGTCAACCAAGGCCTTGAAAGATTCCTGGTGAGCTTTAATACCAATTTTCATTAGCAAAAGTAGGCAGAATTCTATCTGTTGGCAGATAAGGGTAAGTCTGTGGATAAGAAAGAGATTGCAACTAAATTTGGGGAAATAACAAGGTTTGCGACAGGAGCATAACTGGTGCGTCAAAGGGTCTGAACATTTTTTCTCCTGGATGAACCACTGATGATTTATAAGCTGGAGTGCCAGGATAAACTAAAACGGGTGCAAAGGCAGTGCTGGTTTTAAGAATCAATATGGATACTGATTCAGAGCTGGAATCTGTAACCAAGGCCACATAGGCAAATTTAAGAATAAAATTACTGATTTTGAGGGTGAAATGAGTAAAGAGTTGAGGATGCTAGGACCATGCAACCATAGTATAACTTCTTCACAACTATATTCATCTGATAGAAGATGACTAATTATGCACCCATCTTGAAGAGGAGGGTGGAAATGGCTGAAAATAATGGAAGGTTGATTATGATAGGGACTCAATAAGTAAAGTCTATACTGGCCTGCCAGTCTGGATTCCCAAACACCCAAATGGCAAGCCTGAATGCCAAAGAAACTTCTGCTTGAACGACGTTAAATGGAGCTGGAAGAAATTTTTCCAGCAAGCACCAATAGGCCATAAATGTGAATAAAAACCCAGCAATGAATCAGGCTAAAATAGCCCCAGGGCTCATAGGTTTAAGTCTGGGAAAAATGATATTGGGTTGGGTGAATTTGAATTTTGCCATAATGAAAAGATTGACTTTGAGAAACGGGATTTTATTAAATTTTTAAAAGTAGAAAATCAACTGTCAATTTTCCCAGTGTATTATGACTTCTTAAATAGACAATTGATTTAGGGGAATAGCTTAGAAAGACTTGGGATTGGGGCCCTCAAGATTTGACATACCCTGGTGAACTTTAAGCAAAAAGAAAAAAATAAATTTATTTTAAACTGAATTTGAAATTGTCAGTGGCTGGCTGAGTACTGTAAGTTCAACCTTGGATGTCCAAATTGCAGTTTTCCCGCGGTTCCAACAGTTAGCGTGATGGCGTCTTGCCCAAAGGGTGTTGGAAACCTCCAAGGCCACCCATGTAGGGGCGGTCCCAAGAAGTCAGAAACAGGTTCAGGATACCCAACCCACCCGCACCCAGTTGCTTTGGCTGCCATTTAGCCAAGCAAGATGCATCAAACAATGATTTCAAATTTTGAGGGGAGTGTTTTGGGTTAGCAGTAACTTTCACAATGACTCAACATTAAGGGAATTTGTCATAGAAGGTACATGCCTGTCAGGCTTTGCACTCAATGTTTTTGAGGTAAGTTTTAAATTGATGACAACATTCTCCAATGTCCCAATGCCATCGGTTAGTTTAACTGAGGATTTGACACTGGAAAATTCTTATTGGAAGGTACACGCCTGGCAGACTTTGTCCCCGATGTTTTGGAGGCATGTTAGGAACTGACAACAACGTTTACAATGGTCTGATGCTATTGGCGAGTTTTTCCAAGAATTTGACACACTATTCTTCATTTATTGAATGTGTGAGTCTGTTGGGTTTTCTTACCAAGAGTTTGGGGCTTCTGGACCTTGATTTTGAGAGCTCATTTCCATTTCCTTCATAAGAACTTTAAGACATGGGGTGCCAACTTTTATGGATTTCAGTGCAAACTCCATCAATCTGCTGTACTAATTTGGTGGAGGCAATTGTGGAGGCAGGTGGTGGAATCTTTAATGGGAGAGATTTCAATCATCGCTCATCTACCACATGGGCAAGATTAACCTGTGAGACAAGAGGGACAGCTGCCCTTCTCAGACTATTCTTTGTAGGAAATGGGAACAACGCCCAGTCTAATCAGAGAGGATGCTCCCCTGGACTTAGAGACATGCTAAGATGATCAGTTAGAGCACTTGAGACAAAATATGGAGAATATGCACATGTGCTTCTTCTTCCTCTCAGACATTACCTACTTTTGAACAATGTAACTTCAGCACCAACACAACAGCAATGGGTTTACAACCTTTTTTGAAACTTAAATCTATAAAAAGATCCAAATTTCTGTCTGTAATTCAAGACGAAAACACCATTATTGGCTAGGTAATTAAAACCATATTTTTTATAAGAATTATCATAAATAGAGCCAGCAACAAAAAGAAAGTACGTCATGCTTAAGGATGAATGAGTAGAGAAATACAAAAAATGCTTGTGTCCCCTCTTTGACCCCACTATCCCTGGGTTAAGAAAGAGAAATTCTCATTGCTGAGTTTGTAGTGCACAAGTTGTTTAAACATGAAGAAAGAGATCCTCACTTTGAAAATGATATAATTAATTTAGTTTTGGACTATGAAAACTGATATTACCATCAAAAAAAGCTTTGGACGACTGAAGCCTTAGATAATCACTTCTAAATACATTACCTATAATGTTTCATAACCACCCACAAACACCTGATGCATATGCATTGGCCAAAAACCCGCCAATTCCCTGAAGGCCATATAGAAAGCCCCAATTGTCATCAAAGCCGAGTATAAAGTAGATAAAGACATTAAATCATCAGCAACGTCAATCTGGTTAAAAAGTCTTTTACATTGCTTTGAGCCACATGATTAGTATAAAGAGAAGACTTACTGACCAGCTGAACTAAAAGTACTCAAATTCCGCCTTTTTCAAATGTAGCAACTGTCAACAAGAAAGAAACATTTGAAGTATTGTCCCAATTTAAATGAAGAAATCAAGAAAGAAAACCAAAGAGGAGCTCTGGATATCCAATTGAGTCACACAACACACTACTGAATTGATGAGGACAAACCTGGTTTGATAGTCAAGTCAGGATACTATGTCATTGAAGCCCTTAGGTGAAGTGGTTTTGCCTGCCTACCTGAGGCCAACCTTAGATAATTTAAAAACCTTTGAGAAATTCGACTTGCTTAAAAATTCCAAACCACTAAGTTCAGATGAAAGTATATCTTATTGAATTAATATTGTGGAACTAAAGTTAGGAGGATTGGGATTAAAGAACATGAGTCACATGAGTCTTTTATGAAGTCCCATCTCAATGAAGAGTCTGTAGGATTCAGTCAAACGGTTAGTTCAATCCTTACTGCAACCATGGTTATCAGAAATTGTATTAAAAAGTTGAAGTTAACATACTTAAGGTCCAAGTGCTACCATTACTGAATAACAGCGCTCCAGTCAAAACTATATCTTCCAAGGTCATGGAGAGATAAAAGATTTTTGCAGAACATTAATTATCAGACTAAAACAATAATCTCTGTTCATGATTCAATCAAAGCACTGAAGCACATTTCGCTTTACCCTTTCAATTTTACTCAAGTCTTGTCTGTTCCTTATGTGATACTAAAGTTTAACCACTATGATTTCCTACCATGAACAAAGTTTTATCTGAGTTTAGAGGAATCATTGAAATATAATAGTTCAGTCAGTCTACTAAAATATAAGATGTCATTTTTGTTTAAGGATGAGTAAAAGATTGAGAGGATGAGTATTCCTAAATAAAACCAATAATTCCATATACCTAGTAAGTTAAGCATTGAAAATGAAGGTAACAAAGCAGCTATCTTCATCAGTCAAAGCTGAGTCTGGTTCGCCTTTGTATGCCAGTATATAGATGAACTTAATACCTGGAGAACAAAATGATATACTGATCAACACTAATATTATTAAGATGGAAAAAAGTTTTTTTAAGATCCATTGATACTAAAGAGAATAGATTAGAAGCCCAAGTGATGCTTCAAGGCTATAATTAATTATACCAAGAAAAGGTTATAAGCGCTACTTGGGAACTTTAAAAATCACCTTGTTTAAAATTGAGTTGGTAAAACCATAGCCAAAGCAAAGATTTATTTCTATGCCAACATTGAATCAGCTCATGCCATTGCCGCATTGACAAAGTTGATCTGTAGGAATCAATTAACTAAGAAGAATTTTATTCAACAAATTTCTGGTCACTACTCAACCAGTTCCATCAGTGGACTTAATGATTATAGATTTGAGGGATAGATTGACAATATTGACATTTAGAGCCATAAAAATTTAATAAAACATCACTACTGATTAAAGAGTAGATAATAAATTATATCTGAAAAGTTACAACAAATTATGAATTCAGGGATGGTACGCTCTTCCTAGAGTCCTTGGGCATCGCCCCTCCTACTAGTTCATAAAAAGTATGGTACTTACAAGATTTTTATATACTATATAAGGCTCAATGATTTGACTAAGAAAGGCTTTGAACCTTTTACTGTGCATTCATGATGCTTTGATATGACTCAGAGGACCACGCTGCTTCTCCACAATGGACATGTCAAGTGGGTACTGGCATATGAAGTTATCTCCAGATGACTAGGAGAAGTGTGGTTTGAGAATATGCCAGAGATTATATGAATCAACACATATGCCACATGGCTTTTAAGACATGCCATCTACATTCCAGAGAGTTATGATCACACTTTTGGATATCTGAATATGTAAAGTTTTCTCATATACCTATACAACATCATGGTGTTCAGCACAACAATAAAGGATCATATGGCACATTTATAGGAAGTTTTTTACCCTCTTGAGAGAGAAAACACTAAATTAAAAAGATGTAAATGAACGTTTTTAAAGAGTCATTTAGTATTACTTGGCCACAAAGTAAACTAAAAAGAATTCAAGCCTAAAAAGGAAAGTTCATAGCGATTTCTAGGATGAATTCCCCTATATTCATAAGATTAGTAAAAGTTTTCTTAGGCATAGTAGGCTACTACATTATTTTGTGCCAATTTTATGGGCTTTACCGAGCCACTTAGCAACATCTGAATTAAGAAGTACTGTTTATTTGGAAACAAGATAATAAGATGCCTTCAACCATCTCAAAAAGAGATTGATGAGAGCCTCAACTTTCTATATAGCCAGACTTTGTGAAGATCTTTATATCTGTAAAAACGTCATTGATGTGATTATTGATACCATCTTAGTTCATTTTGATGAAGCTGAGGTGGATCACCCTATAAAGACTTTTCAAAGACGTTTAAAGAGCATAATGCAACTACAAAGTTACAGAGCGTGAGTGCTTAGATGTAATATGGATTTTACGTCATATCCAACTTTATGTTTATGGCTTTCACTTGAAAGTATCATGGATCATGCCTCTTTGAGCTGGCCTAAAAATTAATGGACCCATTTAAAAAAATCAAGATAAGCCGTTCAGCTTTAAGGTTGCAACTTTGATATCTGCACTGAACTGAGTATAAGAGCTAATATACATATAAACTTGTCACAAAATCCTGTTTAACACTTGTAATCACCAAAAGCAGTATAATTTATAAACTAGTATAAAGCATAGAGAATGAATGGGATGAAAAAGATGAAGCAGTAAAAAGATATTAAAAGAGTTAAACAAGAGTAATAAGGTTTTTAAAATGGACAATTAGAGAAACTAATGCACAAAAATGGTTACTAATCTAATCCAAGCAAACATATGTCTTTAATTATGTAAGGAAAACGTTAAATAGACCACTGAAGGCTACAAATAACATATTAGAATCTAAAGGAGAGACTCTAATAGGAAGTAATGTCAGAAAACATCATTCAGGATCTGGAGAATTGTGTTGAATGCACTAATATGAGACAATCTCAAGTAGTATGTTTTAACCTGTCCCTCTAAGAGCACAATTACACTTCGTCTTTATTGACAATGTAGGACCATTTTTGAGGTATATAATTAAATTAGTATATAAATATTGCAATAAATCACTTCACCAAGTGGTTAGAAGCGATTACAGTCAAAGCCACTAACTCCAGAGTTAACGCGGTTTTCTTGTGCAATAAAGTTTTTATTAATTGCCATAGATGTCCACATATACTTCTTTCAGATAATGTAAGGAACTGTATATAAGATATTATAATACACTTAATGGGATAGTGAGATTCAAGCAGCAGATTAAACTCCATATACCCTCAAGGAATATAAATGTGAAAATAATAAATAGATATGCTTCAATCTTAAAGAAAATAACAAAATATTCTTGATTCAAAATGGGTCTTCCTGTTTCATCATCTCTATTAACTTATTGGTTGAGCTAACATAAGATATAGGCATGTCCCCACTAAAAGTGATGTACAGAAGAAAAGCTGAGTCATTGAGCTTGTTAGCCACAGTAGTGGACGCAGATAGTAGAAGAGAGATTTTACCACAGAAGTTACTAGGATGAGATGGAAGAGGAGTTGGTCAAGTAACAGCTAGATGTCAGCAATAACATTATAAAGTCAATTATAAAAAGTGCTAAATAAAGTGACAGAAGACCTAAGTTGGTTATATATGAAGTGGGACAGAAAGTTATGTTTTACTATATTCTTGGAAGACATTCTGAAAAGTTACAGGCCCTCTGGACAGGACCTGCAACTGCTATCATGAGAAAAAACCCTATTATTCTATCAATGATAATACAACCCACATTGCCTATAAATAAGTCCACATGCAGCACCTAAAGCTTTTCCCTGAATATGTCTTCAAGGATAATGTTGAAAAGCTCATCTAAAAGGTTTTAATCCTCGCACTATGGAAAGGCCCTTCTAAAACTCTAACTTTTTTAAAATTGGTACTGATTATACAGTTGGTATGGGCAAAAATCAAGCCCTTCTAAAAGTTGGCAAAGAACTTAGCAATATATAATGCACCTATTATATCTTTTATTGCCTTAAATTTTAAAGCAATAAAAGTCCTATTATACCACATGACTTTCAAAGTAAAATTCCAGTTGGTAGCAATGAAGTCATAGGACACCCATATTATAACACCAGAAAATTTGATTATGCGCTCATTGTCAAAGATGACGCCCCCAGAAACCCTTTTTATACCTTTGGGTTATCCCAACAATGTCAGATGAAAACAATCACTATAATTAAAGAGAGTTTAACTGCATAGTACATCCATTTTTATAGTTGAGTTACTAAACTAAAGAATAACTAATTTCAAACCAAAAATCATTTGCAAAGAATGGGCAACACCAAAGGTTGCAAGTGCAATAGAAGCCAATTGCAAGCTCAAAATAGAAGGTCTATAATTTCTTAAAATGACAGAAGCTCCATAGTAAAACTTGTGGAGAAACCCCAGAAAATAAGCTAGAATTATAAATTTGGACTCTCCTAATCCTGGACCAAGTTGAAAATCCAAAATCACATTCTATTAAGGGAGTGATAGCTTTTTCTTAAGTCCTATTCTTACAAACCCTGCTTTCTATATTACTATATACTATTGATTTTTTATATGAATATTTTTATAAAAATGTATTTGTTGTTGCTATATTAGATAACATACTTGTATGACATGATAAAGAGTTACTTTATAGGGTGTGGACTAAGCCTTATTGTACAGAAGAGGTTGTGAGGAGGTCCAATAATCTTATTAACAGCCTGTATAAAAGAATATATAAGGTTTAACAAGGTTTAACGCGCTTGAAAGTTATGATCTAAAGTCCCACATACTACAGAACAAGATTCTTTAATTTCTCAGTGATGCACCCTTTTAAAAAAACAAGTAACTTAATGCAACAGGACCAAACTTATAATAGAGAATCTTATGAGCTAATGGGAAGTTGAAATAAGCTGTGAAAAGTCTGGTACCCTTTCTAATAACTAGAAATTGATTAGTTATTAGAGGAATAAGATTAAACCACAGTGTTGAACCAAAGTTTAATTTGTGACATGATGTTATTAGTGCTGAGATATATAACAAAATTTTAAGAAACTGACTATCAACAGATAGCCATATTGCGTCATTATAAAGTTTTAAAATTTCTCCTAAAGATGTTATAGTTGATTTGACCAACCATCTGTGATATTATTTTAATCTACTTATTTTCATACTTTATTTAACATTGTAGTAAAGGGTTTAACTTGTTCTCAAAAGTCTCTCCCCGAGGCCCCTAATTTATAAGTCCTGAATTCACTAAGACTTATGAGCAGATCAAATCCTTCATCCCCTCTGCAAAATCAGCTGCTTTTATTTTAATCATAACCTCAGCTTGTGTCCTTGAGAATTCTATCTGCTATTAATTATTCTAGTTTAATATTCTACCTTGTATGTTCCAGCTAAATAATAAGTAATAAGGTCTCTATTTTTTATTATGGCCATCTTTTAGTAAATAATTATAATTGGCGTATTGCACCTATCTATGGAAATAGCCTGAGCCCTATTCATTCACTTTTCTGGATAATTTGGATATTGCGCCTTTAGTCTACCACTCTTAAGCGCTTCTTAGTATTTATTGAAAGCATAATGAAAATACTGGTGTAGAGATTATCTGATAAGGATCGCCCTCTTAAGAAGGATTTTCTCAGGAGATAGCTGAACTCAGCCTGCATAAAAGTTTTCTTTAGAAAGCCCTGAGCCAATGGCAGTTGTAGATATTACAGCTTTCTCCTTGTTTTTTAAGACTTTATTGCCGTTAATAAAAGTTTCTCTTATAATTTTTTGTCAAAGTTACTGTCCTAAATTAGTACCTTGTATCATTTGGTGTTTATGACCTGTGCACCTAATATGAGACGCTTCCTCACCAATTTCTTTATTTGATGTTCACTACAGGGGCTACACCTTGTCTATCTGTCCCCTTATTTCCCTACTATTAATTTTTAAGTTAATATTCTAGTAAACCAATTGTAGACTACCTCCTGGTAAAAGTGGTGCAACCCTCTGACGCTGGAGCAGCTGACCATAAGGCCAAAAACCCTTTCTGACACTATCCATCAATTAAGAGAAAATATTAAACACACACGTTGGACAACTGTTTGTAGCTATAATTGGACATGATCTACAAGTGAAATTTTAGTAAAAGATAGGGAAGATCATCAAAGCCATATAAAGGGCTAGATACTGATATGGATAGAGCTGTTCAAGTGAATACTGATTGTAAAAAAAACTTAATTCTTTAATTCTGGAACTGAAAACCCAGGGACATATATATGGACCTTAGTGAGTGAGAACATCATCTTAAAATCAGACGTTTTGGAAGCTAGACCAAAAACATGTTACTTTTAAAACCATATTGCATGTGAAACGCTGCCTTTTTTATATGTTGAGCCATAGAAGAATGAGATCCATAATAATTTGTGTAAGTGCTGCATGGTCATTCAGATTGAGAACACATCCAGCAGAATCTGATAATGAGGGTGATGAGGCACTTGCTACTTGTAACTTTTCTGAAGTTTTTACATGTGTTTTCACACAAGCTTCCTTAGATACCAATACTTCTGAGACTATTCCTCCTGAGCATTCAGCCTTGATTATCTGTGAGACTCAAGTACCGCTGGTACATAATACTGCTGATAATCCTACTATTGTTTCCTCACTCTTTCACCTAGGCCACTCTGGTGGGTCAAAGTTGTTTAGTCCCACTTATCATCTTAAACCTGGAAAGTCATTGTTGAATTTGGTACTCTTAAGATGGCTGGTTCTTCTTCTGCAGTGTGATGGAGTTTTGTACGTCTATTGTATGACAACAATAGACTATATGGTGACTATAATTCTTATATAACTCCTTGGTAATAGCACTTTAAATTTGTATTCCCCTGTTGTTACTTGGATGATGGCACGCTGCCCTGATCTTACTGATCCCAAGTAAATCCTCAACTTAATACAATTTAAACACAAAAAGCTTATAAGTTAAACTATAAACTAGTGGTAATAGTTGATTGTTTTTTATTAGTATCAACTTGGAGATAATTTATAGGGTTCAATGTTTACCACATCTTACCCATGATGTCTCATTTTCAATGGCACTTGGCCAGAGGAACACGTAAAATGTTTGTTTGAGGGTCTACAAATACTTTGACTTGGGCATCTCGCATGGCCTCAGGGTCAGTGTAAATAAAGTCATCATTCTCAAGATGGCGTTTCAGACGTGTCTGCATATAGCTGAACTGATTCTCTTTCACAAGCATTTGGCAGCACATACCAAGGCAATTCATATCGCTAATTAATAATTAATTTGATCAAAAACTCGACTGACATCAAAAACTCGACTGACATTAAAAACTAATTACAACATAGACCAACAAAGCCCACATGCCCATGTCATTTAGTCAAAACTTAATGTTAAGTCCAACCTAACCAACAAAGCCCTCGAGCCCATGTCATCATAGTCAAATAATATTAAGTGAAATTGCTAGGCCACAAATCCCAAGTTTAGATATACTTAGGATAATTTGTTTTACTTTAACTGACAATTTAGATCCAGTCAACCATTCAACGGTCATATAGGGCTAATGCAGGCCCTTGGCTCAGCAGCTATGAATGTCAACTTTTGGTAACCCTAATTTATCAAAGTTCAAAGAGAAGGCATATGTGCACAATTTTTTCAATCTCAATAAAATTAGTATGAACATAGCATATAAGACTTCTAAGTCAGCATGAGTAATAAATTTGTTAGACTCTGAAAGTCAGGAGTTAAGCTGAAATTAAAGAAAGACAGTTTGTCCTACCTTAATGCCATGGATCTCCTTATCAAGGAGTTTGAAAGTGAAGAAAGGATGATCACTCAGAAGATAAGATTTTTCAATATACTTTTAGTAGGGCCAAACTTATACAGGGATCTTCTTAAGAATTTTATTTGGAGGCACAGATGTTATCTTGGGCTGACATTATAAAATATATATACCCATATCGCTCTCCATTATGCCTGTGAGTCCTACAAAGAGTTGTTTTAATTCTGATGCCAGTACTTGATGAGGAAAATAATATCAACCATATAATAATTTATCCACTGATGCACTATCACTTTTGAGGTGCCTAAAAAAGTCCTTGGGAGTCTTGTGACCCACACAACTGGACCATATCCTCAAAACAAGATTTTTGGCCTTCTGTACCTTATTCCATCAGGTCTGGTATTAATTGAATTACTTGTTATCTTTGTAAAAAGTTGTACATTATGCCAATTGCTGTCCCAAGCTGGGTTCTAACCCCATGGTTTATTTTGTGAACTCACGGAATGTGGAAAACTGAGGAGAAGTGGGTAGTGTATAAACAGGTCTTTTATGCATCCAGATCCTCCAAAAATACCAGGGAAGCAAAAAGCCCAAGTATTTCTTTCATTACACTAAGGTGCGATGCTGACAGGCCTCCGCTGGATTAACAAGTTGCAGCGGATGATAAAGTAGCAGTTGTTATTTTCTCTTAGAAAGAATGCAAGGCAAAGTTGGCGCCACATTAGTTTAAAAGCCTTGCGTTCTACAGTTATAACAGCTCAAACTTCCAGTACCCTCTGATGAGTTTCCAAGTTGGATGAGGTCAATGTGGCTATAACCCTTAAGAGTTTGAAGGAATCCAGACCTCAGATATGCGCAGAGGTTTATTATAATTTAGGTCATGTGGACACTGGATGTCCTCACTATAAATTTGGTGGATTCATATTTTCTCTGAATGCACATATATTGATATTACAGTAAATAAGCTCAGAGTCTGAGCTATCATTGACAGTGGGGCACCAGTCAACATTGTGTTCATTAAATTGTGAAGAAACTTGGCCTTACTTTGGACATAGATAATTACAAAATATGGATCTGTAGGCCCTTAAACCACAACCTCATAATGGAGCATATAGTGCATTGCCGCTGCAGTTTATCTCACTGGTAAAATCTGCTCCTGGTATCATTTTTCCAAATCAAAATTATGACTTCTTATTGGGATCTCATTTATGAGAACCTATGGAGTCAAAACCAATTTTTAGTGAACACCTTAGCAGTCTTAACAAAATCATTAACTATTCTACAACTGAAAGGATGAGGACCAGCGCCTCAAAAGCAGCCTGTTTGATACATTTGCATCAAGGAATTTGTTGCAATTTGATCTGGCCAACCATTTCTTTATTTTAATTATTTTGTGTATCTTAAATTATGGGTTCTATTTCTTGGACCTTGAAGTCAAATTAATCTGTCAATTAAGTTATGACGGATTACCTCACATTGCTTTCAATCCATTATATAACGCTATGGCGAGTTACCTTGCCCACATGCCCACGATTTTATAAGTATCTGACTAGCTACCAAGGGTTGAATTCTTGCCACCCTTTAAAACTCCCCAATTTACTTCCTATCGATTTTATAAGCTTTAAGGTTTCATAAATCAAAATTCCTTTTCTATTTTTGATTTTTCCCCACCAGTGTAAAAACAATCATCAAGGGTTTTGTGACCAAGAACCAAGCTAATGATCTTTACCAATTTTTAGAAATTATGCACTGCTTGTGACTCTACCTTGTAGTTTATTATGATGGGAATGAAAAAAGTTGTAGGGGATCTTTTTTCACCTATCTAGTTTTAGCCGTTGATAAATAACCTTTAGAATTTAGTTATCTTTGTCCTTGGAGCTTCTGTCTCTATACAGTTTCCCTTAGTTTAAAACAAAAAGTAAAGACCTGTGTAGTTGTAGTTTGATGTCTATACGCCAAATACATTTGGTGCTAACTACAGTGGCTACTTTTGGTTCCTTGTCTTTTATTAAAAATCTTCTAAATGGTATACTCTGATGATAATTGTGGAGGCGGCCCACCATATATTCTTTATGATGAACCCAATTATGGTGAGGGTCCGTCAAGTGCTAGTATCATGGCCTATTTGACAAAGCATTGTTTCAAGGTGCAGCGGCAGATGAAGAATATCCTGATATCACAAAAAACCAAGAGTTAGATGATTTGCACGCTCTGGTCCAATCTAAGGGGTAGTAATTAGAGAATTTCAATTCTTAGTAGATTAAGTCTATCCAAATGCAGAAGAAGCCTGAAAGGAAATTTATGGCGGAAAGGCAACACTTTACTAGAATAGTAAAGCAGCTCTGACAGGATTTTAAGTGCAATATGAGTAAGAGTAGATCTGTGCATATCCAGCTGATTTGTTGGTTTTTATGATGGTTCTAGAGAGAGTGTGGTGGCAACTATTCCCATTATAGTAATGACTATACTTTATCAGCTGCAACTAACAGCCCTGCCGTGGTGGCCGCCATTATCATTATTTCTGACCTGCATGTTAGTTCAGCACCTTCTCCCTCAGTATACCCGTCAACTTGCCCAAATTTGATAATCATGGAAATATACATATCTTTGTACAGTTATATAAAATCATGATGGGAAACTTCAATGATGATATTAAACTGGCCATAATGATGAATTACTGAATTTCTATAGACAAGAATTAGTACAACCAATATTATTGAAGCCAGTATGCCTGATTCAACGCCAAGAATATCATTATTGAGAATTTTGGTGAATAACTGATGATAGGATGGAAAATCAACTTTCTTTTCATTAACTTTAAGTGTGATGAGAAAGTTTAGACTTCACCAAAAAATTTTATGATGAGGCTCAAGCACTATATGCGGCCTGCGTTTTTTGTCATTATGATGTGCATATTGTTTTCCGCTATTCCTGAAAGCTTCATCTAGAATTGTATTGGGCCATGTTACCCATTTAGATTCCAATGAAACCATCATTGAAATGGTAAATTACCTCTAGCATTGCGCCATTTCTTTCTGTTCTCCTAATACCAAGCCCACCAAGAAAGAGTCAAGTATTTACTTACTGACTTTAACCATTGACAAGGATTTGGATAAAAATTCTTGAGCATAAAATAACTGGGATATTCTAAAACTACCAAAAAGTTCAAAAATCCCAGTTAAAAGTTTAGATGTAACAAATGCTGCCTCTTTGTGTAATAGACAGGGCTCCCATTGCCCAGCCCACCACCAGTCGTGAACCCAGACTCCCATATGGGGAAACTCCCATGAGGGAAAGGACAATAGCCATACCAAACCCCCAAGACTCCTATCTAAGAGGGTGGCCTCACTGGGCATACTGGGCTGAGGTGCGGCAAACTGGGCTCTGTTAGCTTGGGGCCACTCTGGCAACTGCCATTCTGAGGGGATGGGCTCAGGCCAAGGTGCGGTGTACAATGATGTCCTGCCAGCCTCTGATCACCCGTGCAGAAGCTTTTGACAATCCCAGCCAACCTCCACTGGGCCAGTTTTCCGCTCCACCAGGCATTGCTGCCCCAAAGGATCTCAGGACGACCCCCTTCCTCACTTCTTATCACAATGCCATTTTTGCCAAACCAAACTGCCAATCAAATAAAAACAATAATAACTTAAATTTGATATAGTAGGTCTAGCAAATAGAAGCTTTTATTGGGGTGAACTCATTTCAGAATATAATTCCAAAGTGAGGTCCATTGGGGGCGATCTCACTTGAAATATTATCTAAAAAGACTAAATGCATTGTCAGTCATGAGGCACATAAAAGTCCATGGAATTAATGGTGTCCTGGCAACTTGTCAGCAAATGGGGAACCTCAAAAATGAACAACCACTTATATACTTATCAAAATAGTTATCCCGCTATTGACCCAATTAGGAAAACTGAATTGGAATAATAGAATTACAACAATTGACATACCCAAATCTCATATTCCCAACCATACAAGATCCAAGTACAATCAGCAACCGTTACACTTTGAGGAAACATCCCTATGATTATACTTACCAAATTTAGTCCAGCTACGCAGTTCCAGATGAATAATGTTTTTTTTAATTAATTAAGTCTTGAAAATACCCATGACTTACTGTAACAGATGTAAAATTTCAGTTTCTGACACCATATAATATCTGTTTCTTTAGTGCACTGAAAAGCAACCAAAGCAGCCTAACTGAGTAGGGAGAGATTTGGGGCACTGACAGCGCCAAACATTGCCTACTACCAGTTGTTTAAGCATAGTCCTCTGGGTTGGTCTGACCCAACCGCTCAAAAGCTCCTCAAAACTGGACACTAAAAAAGACTAACAGGTAAGAGAGGTATTCTAACCCTGAATTTTTGATTTTATTCGAGTTGGGCCGACCTGGGGATAATACTGCACCAATTAGGGAAGTGAAGAAAATGGGGAAGGAGGATATAACCCGGAAAACCTCCATGCGCGGCGTATTATAGGCCAGGAACTCCATGGACCGCCTTTGCTATTCGCTATATCAGTTTGGGGCATTGGTGTGCAAAACCAACACAGTCAAAATCGTCCCCTACCTAAAATCCATTACTGGGATTGAACTTGAGAGGGTATTCTAATCCTGAAACAACCTTTATTTCTATTCAGGATATAAAAAGGGCTCGCTGATCAGAGCTCATCTGGGGAGTAACTGACATGCTTTTTAGGAAGGGAATGTTAGGGGTAAAATTCCAAAGTGAGCCTTGGAATTGGCAGGTGCGCCATATAAAGGCTTCCATTCAGGTACCTCCTCACCTGAATCATTGATTAGACTTAACAAGCCTTATCTACAACTTGGGTGAGGCACAATCCAGCACCCAAAACGACCAAGCCAAAAGTATTTTAAATGATTTGACTCAGATTCAGATTTTCTAAATCTGAGTTAAAATTTAACAATTGAGATGAACTCAATTGTTACATTACCCCCGCTAGAGAAAGGCCCCTCTTTGCGGAGGGGCCCCACAGTTGAAGGCCACCATGATGAGGGCTTTCTGGGAGGTTACCTCAAGCCCCAGAAAATTAGCTTAGATAAACTCTGGGCCCTCAAGAGAAAAGACAAACGGTGAGGGAAAATCAGGACAGGGCTGCCAGAATCAGCCAACCCAGCCTGAGGATGCATGCCCAGCATGTGGCTGTGTTGCGCACCCCCTCCCAGGCTGTTGGCGTTTTTCTTCCCATCCTGACCAGGAAGGCACTTTCTCCAACTAAAGCATGAGAGTGGCATATGGTTCAGCGCGGCTGGATGGCCCCCAGCCTGAGGATGCACGCCCAGCACTTGGCTGAGTTGTGCACCTCCTCCCAGGCTCCTGTTGGCAATGGTCTTTCCATTCTGACCAGGAAGGCACTTTCTCTAACAGAAGCGCGAGAGGAGGGTGAACAGTACAGCGCAGCTGGACATCCATCCCCTTTCTGGGGGTACCATCTGTTGGTGAGGGAACCCTGCTGGTACAGGTCCCCTCGGTGCCACCAAATCCCTGGTGAGTTGGAGGCCCCACCAGGATTTTCAACTGATAATCATTTTAGGTCCAGGGCTGGCCATCAGTTACCAGCTCCCACCGGTTCTGGCATTTGACAACTGGGACCAAGTGACCACTGAGGTCAGCTGAACTGGGGATCAGAGGTGTGGCGCACATTTGACTTCAGAATGATGTATTGTATGGAAAATCCCAGTTTTTGACTGCCATATAATATTTGTTTCTTTGGTGCACCAGTAAGCAACCAAAGCAGCCTAACCAAGTAGGGAGAGGTTTGGGGAACTGACAGCACCAAACATTGCCTACTACCAGTTGGTTAAGCATAGTTCTCTGGGTTGGTCTGACCCAACCGCTCAAAAGATCCTAAAAACTGGACACCCAAAAAAAGCCTAACAGGTAAGCGAGGTATGCTAACCCTGAAATAACCTTTATTTTTATTCAGGAAATAAAAAGGGCTGCCAACCAGAGCTTATCTGAGGAGCAACTGACAATGCTTTCCAGGAAGGGAATGCCAGGGGTAAAATTCCAAAGTGAGCTTCAGAATTGGCAGGTGCGCCTTATAAAGGCTGCCCTTTGGGGGATGCTGTAATTTTAGTGGAATCATTGAGATACGCCGTATGGGGTTTTTGCACAGGGTTTAGCCCACTGAGCAATAAGACCAATGATATGACAATCGTGGCCCTTGGAGACAATGAATAACTTAATTTAATAAATATGGAGCACTTGCTCCCACTACTCTCTTTTATTTGATATAAAAACCCACAGAAGATCCTCGCTGTTTTGCTCGCTCTATCCTATTAACAACCTCCCTCTCTTAATCATCTCATCTCATCTATATTGTAGCAACTTTGGTTGCTACCGCTTTTATGGCTTAGTAATTTGATTCACCTTATCTCATTGGTTCCATAGATTCTTCATTTGTTAATATCACAATTGCCTAAGTAGAGGCGATTCCCCAACAACCCAATATCGCCTTACTTCGAGGCGCTCAAATAATTGTTACTCATAGTAAACCCAATGGATCCAATCCATTCCGCCATCACAACTTAGGGCTTATCATCCAGTCATATCAGAATCGTGACATTACCCCCTTTGACTGGACGATAAGGCTCCTATTGTCTATATGCATGGAGGAACTTCGCATGCACTTGATTGATGATTCAACTGCTAGCAGGGTCCTTGATAGTATATGCATCCACACCTGTCTTTTTTAATAACTGAATGGCCCAATGCAGATACTAGCCAACTTGTGTTTCTGGCTGAACCCATGTTGGTCATGGAAGAGAAACATATCGCCTTCTTTGAACTGTGCCAACCCTCTATGACATACCTGATTGGCAGCCTGATTCCTGATCTTTTGGCTAAGCTGAAGGAATATGCTTCAGTATGCAATTTGATCAGAATGTTTGCAAGGTTAGTCGAGTAGAAGTGGGTTTCCACTCCACCAGTGTCTTCCACATACAAATAAAGTAATTCCGGAAGAGTGAGGTGTTGGCCATATAGTAGTTGGAAAGGACTCTTCCCCATTGCAGAATGGTAACTGATGTTATAGGCAAACATGGCAGTGGAAAGGAGGGAGGTTAATCAGATGGTCGATCCATTACTAATTTTTGTAGGATATTCACCAGAGTCCCATTCACTCGTTTGACCATTCCATTGGATTTGGGGTGGTATGGGGTTGTTAGAAACCCATGGATACCCATAAGTTCGTTCAGTTTGGAGAGGATGTGCGAGGTGAAATTGGTTCCATTATCAGTGAGAATAAACTGAGGGCTTCCATGTCGCGGAATAATGCACTCCATCATGAACTTGTCCACTGTAACTGCCCCCAAATCTTGTATTGCCCTTGCTTTGACCCACTAGGTCAAGTAGTCGATAGCCACAATAATGTACTTACACCAGTTAGCTCCTGATGGCAAGGGACCAACGACATCCAGGGAAACAATATGCCAAGCAAAATGTGGTTTCACTACCTGATATGAAGTCTTACAGCAGAATGGCTTCTCCACTTGGCAATAATGGCAACAGGAAATGGTTTTGAGCACATTAAAGTTCACACTTTCCCAATAGTACTGAGTGCGCAACAATTCCATTGTCTTGAACATCCCACCATGTATGACTGCCTTGTGGGCGTTCATAATAATTCCCAGATGGGCTGAGGGTCATGGAAAATTCAATGTAGAATCGCCGATATGCTTGTACAGTTCCTCATTCCACTGGAAGGTATTCGCTCACATTTCCTTTAACATTTTGATCACTTGGGGCGGTTCTTTGTCATACTTTCTGCAGAGCATTTTGTCAAACATTATGTTTCTTACATCCGCCATAGCTGCAATTGTTGGCAATCTTGATAAGCAATCAGCATTTTGGTGTTTTGCTTCAGGTTGATGAAGAAATCCGAAGTCATAAGCTTGCAGCTTAAGAGTCCATCGGGCTATCCGCCCCTCCAGCTCTCTCAAATTCTGCAACCAGTGCAACGATGCATGATCTGTTATGACCTTAAACTTTACTACATGCAAGTAAACTCAAAAACCGCTTATATGCATAAATCACCGCTAGGCACTCCCACTCAGTTACAGTGTGATTTCGTTCATAGCAATTCAAGCTATGACTGTAGTATGCCACGGGGTGCTCCTCCCTCTCATTGTCCTTCTGAGACAGGACCGCCCCAGAAGCGGAAAGTGATGAATCTATCTGCACTATAAATTCCTTATCAAAATTAGGGTAGTGCAACATGGGCGCACTAATTAGCGCCGTTTAAAGTGTATCAAAGGCAAATTGGCACCATTCCATCCATTTGAACATGGCATCTTTCTTTAGTAGCTCAAACAGCGGACCTCTGATACAACTGAAATTGGGTATGAAGCGTCAGTAATAACCCACCATCCCCAAAAACACCTGAATGTCCCACTTACTAACTGGCTTAGTCATCTTCTGAATAGCCTTCACCTTGGAGGGTTGGGGTCTTAGCCCAGTCACATCCACCACAAACCTGGGGTACTCCAGCTGATTCTTGAAGAAGTGGCAGTTCCGGGGCTTAATCTTGATATTAGCCTCAGCCAGTTGGCGAAATGCCTCTTCCAAATGGATAAGGTGTTCAGTGAACATGTGAGAGAAGATGTTAATATCTTCGAGGTACATGAGTACACATGACAGCTTCAGATCGCCCAGAATGGTTTCCATTGCTTGTTGGAACATAGCTGGGGCATTACATAGCTCTTGCGGCATCCAAGTGGGTTGGAAAAGCCCTTTGGATGTGATTATGGCGCATTTTTCTTGTTCCACCACAGGCAACTCAATTTGCTAATATCCAGATATCAAATCCATTGCTGAAAAGTAGCAAGCTTTACCTAACTGATCCAGCGCATCATCAATCCATGGTAGAGGGTATGAGTCTTTTTGGTGATACTATTGAGCTTCCAGTAATCAATTACTACTCGATTAGTACCATCCTTTTTTTAACAATTGGGACAGATGAAGTCCATAAACTCTTAGATGGTTCGAGCATTACCTGCTCTAGAAGCTTGTCAATCTCCTCAGTGACAACTTCTTCAGCTGCCCTTGATCAGCAGATTGGCTGAGACCTGATGGGGGGATGATCCCCAGTGTCCAGCCGATGAACAACCCCCTGAGTGCACCCTAAATCATTATTGGTGACAGCAAAAATCTCTTTGTATTTTTGAAATAAAGCTTACAACTGATTCTTCTGGTCTTCCAATAACCCCATTAAATTCTCCTATGATACAACTGCCATTAAACAGAGATGCAGTTCAATGGGCAGACCAAATTCATCCAGAGACCCGAACTCATGTACCTGGTCAATCTCCCCAACCAGGTTCAAATGTAAATATTCTATAATATGATGCCGGCGGATTCAAATTGGTAATTTCTGAATATTGATATCAATACCTTGATCTCCCCATGGCCTGGAAGTATGATGCCTGGAACCACATGGGGCTCAAGCTGCAATTGCTGATAAGAGCAATGATCTCCCCATAGAGACCAGCTGGCACTTCCATCTCTAACTCAGTGTCTACTATTACTTGATGTCCCAAGGGAATGGATAATCTACAGATGCTATAAGCGGTAGCCCCTGATATTCATATATTTGATGGTGAAGGGACCACTTTTCCCTTTTAATCAATGATAGTGCACTGGAATCACCCCATCGCTGCAAGCAAGGTTGTTTTGTCCCATATGCACTGAGCCCTTTGGTACTCCGCTGGTGGTGAAATAAATTTGAATATGTTGTCCCAATTTGGCTAGGGTCTCTTCCATCATGTCAACAACATCCCCATAGTGTCACATTAATTCATTCCCAATCAACAGATCATAGTTGCTATTTGGTAATACTACTGCCGGAGCCACAACAACATATCCAAACTGCAAGGGAAGCATGTTATATGCTCCCTCAGAGACTGTGGTTTCCGCTCCAGCAGTCCCATACACCATCTGGTGGTCTATGTCAGGTTTTAAAGATATTTACGCCACCAACTTAGTGGAGACAATGTTAACAGGAGCGCCTGTATCAATTATAGCTTGTACTTGGGTTTTGGCTATCACAACATCACAGTAAGTGCACTCTGAGTAAGATGAATGACAGCTATTTACTATGTGTACATTCGGCGGTTCCCGTTTTCCCAGAAAACTATAGTACCCACACCAACTTTGGGGTATCCTTTTATAATAGCATCCACTGGAAAGGCGACCTCTACACCTCTTAGAGACAACGCATCTGCAAACGGTTCTAGCTGGTCAGATGTATTTTAGTCAAACATTTGACAAGCATAAGGCTTTGGTTGCTCTGGAAATTGTGTAAGCCGTTTCTTTGACTTGTGCTTGAGTTAACACATTTAATCCCCCAACTGGCTGTTGGTAGAGGAATGTATCTTCATACTGGGAGGCTTCCGCTGCAATCAATACAGTAGATTCAGGTGGGACGTTTGAATTCAAGATAGCAGAAGTAGAGAGTCCCATCTCTACTCCACTCGGACTTTTCCCTGATTACATTGATCCTGTTATACATAAGGGATCCGTTGATTGGGGAACCATTGTCCCATGTGCCCAGTGTGACTGCAATTATTACAACTTACACCATAGGGCCTACATCTGTGTTCAATATAAGTTGGCCCACTCAGAAGGTTATTCTGAAGATGATTGGCATAGCCAGACCCACATTGGTAGAATGCCTGCTGTTGACCATTGTAGTTAGGGCCAAAGCGGTAGTTGGTCAGTTGTTGCTTGGCCGTTATGGGACAAATGTTGGACTGCAGTGAGTAACCTGGCAGTGTCTTCATCAACTGGTTGATTCCCCCCACATGGTTAGTGTTGGCCACGGTGACAGTATGAATCTGCTCAATATTGGGCGGATGGAAAGTTACAGCTAAGCGATGTACAAACTGAATGATTTTAAGAAGAGGTACATCATCCTCCAACAATGGGGCATGACATTGTAAAGCTCAGGGTATGGCTTCACTGGAGAGGACATTGTGATGCATACATCAGCTTCAGATAAAATCCCTGCCCCAATCAACACATGTGCTTCTGCTGTAAATACCTCAGCAAATGCGGTGAGGGTCTCATTTCGCTGAGAACTGATGGTCAAGAACTTGGCTTTCCACTGCGATATCTTTGAAGTTCTGCCAAACAACTGCAGCACTGTCTCCTTGACTTCTTGGTATGTAATGGAACTATCTGGAAGGTAACAAACAACTTAATCAGCATTTCCAACATCCAAGGTAGAGATCAACAATTTCACCCTAAGCCAGTCTGAGGCTCCTTCAGTTGCAAACTCAAATTGACGAAAGAACCCATGAAAATTTTCTTTGCAATTAAAATGTCGGCAGCTTATTACTGCAAACTACCTGGAGAAGATCCTCTTATCTTTTGAGCACAGTGTCTAATGCAAGTTTAACTCCTCATATGAAACAACCCCATTGTATTGTGCAGATTCCTTATCAAAGCAACCTGAATGTGACATCGCAGGTGAATGAGTTTTTATTTTGTAACTGATCAATGGGCCCTCTGTAGTGAGCACCACTGTTGTAATTTGGCGGAATCATTGAGATACTCCGTATGGGGTTTTTGCACAGGGTTTAGCCCACTGAGAAATAGGACCAACAATATGACGATTGTGGCCCTTGGAAACAAAAAAGAAACCTAATTTAATAAATATGTAGCACTTGCTCCCACTACTCTCTTTTATTTAATATAACAACCCACAGCAGATCCTTGCTGTTTTGCTCGCTCTATCTTATTAACAACCTCCCCCTCTTAACCATCTCGTCTCATCTATATTGTAGTGACTTTGGCTACTACCGCTTTTATAGCTTAGTAATTTGATTCGCCCTATCTCTTTGGTTCCATCAATTCTTCATTTTTTAATTATACAATTGCCTAATTAGAGGCGATTCCCCAACAACCCAATATCGCCTTACTTTGAGGCGCTCAAATAATCGTTATTCATAGTAAACCCAATGGAACCAATCCATTCCGCCATCACAACTTAAGACTTATCATCCAATAATATCAGAATAGTGACAGGGGCCTCACCCAAATCATTAATTAGGCTCATATGAGCTTAATTTATAAGCTCAGGTGAGGCACAATACGTCTCTAAAATGACCAAGCCAAAAGTATTTTAAAACAATTTGACTCAGATTCAGAAATTCCAAATATGAGTTGAAATGTAACAATCAAGACAAAATTGAATATTACAGTTTATGCTTGAACATGAAGGGATAAACAGCTTGAAGCAGGGCTAATTTCCCCTGATTCTAAACCACTATGATCTTAATAAAAAGGAATATTCTTGCACAATTGAGTATCTTTTCTCAATTATATCCTTACACTTCATGATAGCCGGCGAAATACAAAGATGTTACCTTTTTAAGTGGACGCTCTAGAGAAAACCCCTTTCTATGCCTCTGATGAGGTTTTAATTAAGGCGGTGAACAAAAGGTGATTGACACCAAGAAACCTTGAAATTCACCCACAACTATCTACTACACTTAATCAGCATTGCCAGAGTTAGCCTTTTAAAGACTAGAATATTGCCAGAAATACTAGGCCATGATTATCGATGTCTTATTCATTTCCTGTTGGGGAGTCCTAATAAAAAGGATATTGTTGTTAAAAACATGAAGAGATTGGAAGAGGTCTGCTAATTCCATTAAAGAAATTAAGCAGGCTCACTATATTGGTCTATGGCGGATATAGACTTACCTGTGGACCAATCGTTATGTACTCTGCTCAAAATACATATTTCTGATGAATTAATACCCATTGAGCTTAATAAAGTCCACAATACATTAGAGGCCTCCTGAGACATTTTTACAAAATCTGATACTGACTACGAGCACATGAAGGGTTGGATTCATACCATCAACGTTGGGGATGCTCATCCTATCCAATCCAAACCCTACTGCAAATCTAAAGCCGAGGAGCTACAGATACAGACAGATCTCACACAGTTGCTGGACGCTGGGTTGTTGGTGCCATCTCAGCGTCCTTGGTCATCTCCTCTTCTACTAATAAAGAAAAAATGGATGCCATTGGGTAGTTATGGACTACCATAAACTGAACAACCTCACCAAGTAGATAGTCACCATATCCCTCATATTGACAACTTGCTGGTCCAACTCTCTGGATCTAAGTTCCTTTTTGCTATGGATGTGGCTAAGGGGTATTGGAAAATGGACCTTTCTACCCAAGACCAGGAGAAATGCGCTCTTATCTGCAGAGAAGGCCTGTTCCAATCCACTTGGATACCTCAGGGGTTGTGCAATGCGCCTTCAACCTTTCAGCAGGCAATGGATCACATTCTACAGGGCCTTAATATGAGTTGAGTGATTTTCTATTTTGATGATATCACAGTTTTCTCCAAAACTTAAACAATCATCTTCTGCACTTAAAGGAAATATTCCAACACTTATGGGCACTAACAAAAAGATAAAGACCTACTGATGTACGTTTTTTCAAAAAAAACTGATATTTGGAGTGCATGTAATCTCTTAAGATGGGATTCAGCCCCTCCAAGGCAAGGTCGAAGCTATCTCAAAAATGTTGCACTCAAAACCTTTCATGACATTCAGGTATTTTTAGGCATGATGGGGTGCTACCATCAATTCATCCTCAAATTTGCAAAGCTTAGTGAGCCCCTCGTCCGCCTCTTGGCTAAAAACGCTCCTTTCCATTGGTGCTGAACAAAAAGTAGCATTTGAGACACTGAAGGAGATATTGCAACAAAGACCCATCCTCCATTACCCTGACTATGGCAATCCTTTCATGTTGTTCACGCATGACTCTGACTATGTCATTGGAGCTATCCTGGCTCAATTGGATGAGCATAAAATTGATCATCCTGTGTGCTAGTTCAGAAAGTTGCTCTCAAAGGTTGAACGTAAAAACAGCGTCACTGAGAAGTAGTGCCTTGCTGTTCTGCTCACTGTTAAGTACTACCACCCCTTATTATATGTGACTTAATTTCAAAGTGGTTAATACCATGCATTCTTAAAGTAGCTGCAGAATATGAAGGACCCCACAGGACGGTTGGCTAGCTGGGCTTTGAAGCTCTAGCATTACAACATGATAATTGAGCATTGGGTGGGAACTCACCATATGAACGTTGATGGGTTGAAGCGTCTGCCTGTCCTTCACCTGTGCAATAGTGAAGCTGAGAGGCTACATGACCTCCTAATGACTTCTGACGCTTAAGCTTATGAGGACAAACCTGTGCAAAAGATGCTAGCTCAGCACTCTTGCAATACCAAAGTGAAAAGTGGGAAGTTATACAAGAAATTAGGGTGAACTGGTTGCCCTACCTCCGGACATCTGAACGAGTACAGGTGATTCTAGAGTCTCAAACTATCCTATGACATGAGGGAGTATGAAAAGCCTGTGAATGGATTAAAGAATGCTACTACTGGGAGGGCATCATCGAGACCATAACTAAATTTCTGGATGCCTGTCTGACCTTCATGAAGCAATAAAGCTATAAGACCAGGTATCAGTACCAACTGACTACTTCTCAACAACCCTTCTACACCATAAGTTTAGATGTGGTTAGTCTCCTACTCCAGACTACTGAGGTAAACTGATATATCTTGGTAGGCATGGATCATTTTACTAAATTAGATTAAAGCTGTGGCTCTCCATGCTCAAACTGCTAAGGCTACGTCCACTTTCCCCATCCACATATTTTTGCACGCTATGGTTGCCCCCTAGTCCTGCTCTGTGATGATAGCAAAATCTTTACCTCCATAGTGGTGAAGATTCTCACTACCTCCATAGGCGCAACAGCTCCTCTCAGCACCATTTAACCCATCCACTAATGGTATTGTGGAAGAGCCAATGGAACCCTGGTCTCTATGCTACGGAAAATAGTCACTACAGACTTTCTTCATTGGAATATGTACTTACCAATTGCTCTCATGGCCTACCGTATCAGTTACCAACAAATCTTCAAAATGTCACCGTTTTACATGCTGTATGGACAAGAACCTGGAGTGTAAGCCTTATCAGCCAAAGATATCTTCTCTGCTAGAGCTAATCCTTAGCAAACCATGAAGAAATTGGCCCAGCACATCATTTGTTTACAAGCAGAGGCTATGACCATTTTGGGTAAAACTGTCAAAAAAGAGTGCCAAGCCAATAATGAGATCCAGCCTCCTCTTCCTTCCTTCTAAGTATCTGAATTGGTGTTATATTACCACAATTAGATTATTCCAATAAGTGAGAAACTCAGTCTATCTGGGAAGGATCTTTTGCAGTTACTTATAAGCGAGGGGAAAAGTACTCCATCAAATTCCTTTTATGGAGTTACTATTAACTGAGTCCATGTCCAGTTCCTTCACCCTTATTCTCACCCTAGCACTCAGAAGGGGTAATTTAAGACATTTACCTGTCCGTTATTGTTATATGAGTGTTTTGATTGTAAAAATATCAACAAAAACCCTGGTCAATCCTCAGTGGAACCATCAAATTGGGATAATTCGTTTAAACCGAGCCCTCAGCATAAAAAGTTCAATTACTAATAGTAGGGTTATGACAAACCTGAGGTGGAATATGGGAAGTCATGCTAAGGTTCCCTAGTCCCTCTACAGTTCATTTAAACGCCTAAGCGGAGACCACCTCCTATTATAGAATTGGGGGAGTCTCACAAGGTGCAACTATTTTCCCGCATGGTAATTGGCTTAAATTTTATAAAAACTTGCCTCATGGGCTTGTCTTACCTACAATTGATCCTCTATTGGCCATTCCATCTAAGTGAGACTAGTTTTTATGAGCTCCAATAGGTCAAACACCCATATTTTTTAATTAGGCTTGAAGCTTATAATAAATGTCATGCCCATCTTGCTTTGAGCCTCAAGTTGCTTTAAATAAGTAGCAATTTTTATAGGGTTTGCTTCTTGACCTTTCAGTTTAACATAATAAACATCATAAATTCCAACCTTTTAATACAATTAAAAGTTTTTTGCTTTTACCACAATTTGTACAAAAATACCCTAAAGAATTATCCCATCAGTTTGGAATAATTTTCTCCTACTATATAATTGTTGAAATCAAGAGCCAAAAAACCAGCAAGCATTGAAAATGCTCTAATTCCAACAATGGCATCCCAAAAGTTTTCCTATTAAATAGTGTGACAAATTTTGTTTCCTGGGTTCTACCAAACTTAATTCCAAAAGGGGACTTTCCTATTCCTATATGGTATCCTATTATCCTTCCACTAATAGGGCTGTAGCTTGAGCCAGTGGTATCCTCATTTCTATCCTTTGCAAAATGATTAAAATTGAACCAGCTTTATGGGACGTGTTCTCCCTGGAGCTCTAATGGCTTACCAAGTAGGTTATAACTAAATCATTAGGTGTCACCATTCAAGGTCTATGCTGGATTGGGCTCCCTATTAACTTGGGTTGAGCCCAATCCAAAGTATCAGGAATCATCCCCAATAATATATAATTAAATAATATTTTAACACCAGCAACTAATGCTAAGGTGTCAAAACCTATCAGGTCATGGTGATTACCATCTTAGCACTTGCATCCCAACCAATTGTTTTTTGTGATGCACTGGCAAATTATGCCAAGGATGGTCCTATTCCCATGTATTGATAATATTTACTCAAGTTTATTTTGCCATTGGCAATCAATGGCAACACTTCCCTATTCTGAATCCTCCCTTTCCCAATCCTACTTTCCCCTTGAGGTCCTATAAATACCTCAGAATTTAATAAATTACCGTTTCTCATAATCTCTTTTCCTGATTAGCTTTATTTAAGGCATTGATGACCTATTAACTTGCTGGGGGCTTTGGGGCCCTAATTTAATATAAGCTGGGTTAAGTTGCTCCCCATGTCCCAACAGCCTATATAGTCAGGAATTAGTGTTACCATTTAGTGTCTACCTCATTTTCAGAAACATCTACACCTAACAATGCCAATCTAACAATGAGACTGATGGAGGGAATATTTTAAAATGAAGGTTATAGTATCCAAATACATATAAGCTACTACTATAAAGTTAGTGTATAGGTTAAAGTCAAGAAGCCCTCATTGTCATGGATACAGCTAAGCAGAACTAGACTGGGCTCCCAGTTGGGGTGCGTGAGAACCTAGTGGAGGCCCCAGAATGCCAGAGGCACAGCGGTCTGGGCAACTAATAGAAGTGGGGATCTATGGGAAATGTGAGGGAAGCAAACGTTCAGTAACGTACTAAAGGCCCCCAAGGCAAACCAGATGGTTGCATTGGGGGCAACCACGAGTCTTGCGGGGGCAATCCCCAAGGGCGGGAGAGGCAGGGAGGATGATGACTCCTCCAGGGCTTGTGATTGCTGGCCATCAATTCTGATAGGGGGCTTGCGCGCCAGTGGGAGACAGCACTTAGGCCACCACATTATTGGAATTATGGGTAGAGATATGGTAAACCCCATGAGAGGTGCTGAGACTGAGTTTCCCTGGAGGGGACACTCTAGGTCCCGCTGGTGAGCTGGACCCGCAGCGGCAGGGGCAGCTATGGAAGCTGAACCCACACGCAGTGGGCAGGGACACCTTGGAGCTGCTCCAACTGGGGAGCAGTTTCAGTGGAATTATCACCCAAATAAATGGAAGGGCCTCTGTTTAATGGACGCATGAAAATTAATGGAGCAGCAGGTTTGCCATCAGGGGTGGGATGGATTATTGAATTTTCAATCTGCTGCTGTGTGGTGTGATTGAGCGACTGGATAATCCAGTTGGCAAACAAAGGAAAGAGGATTTTGGTGATGGCGCTCTTCATTGGATCAATTGATGGAATTGTTTATAATTGTTTTAAAGGCAGATGGAGTCCGTGGCAAACTAAGCAGATTTATCAGATTTATTTCAACAAAAGGCAAAAAGAATGAACTGACAACTGCCCTTAGTGGAGCCAGTTGCCTTTTAAACTGGGCGATAGGCATAGGGAAGTATCGAGGGATTGGTCATTCAGGGAACGGGAGAGGGATTCAGTTGGCTGGCTCAGAGGGGGCAGAAGGTGGCTCCTGATTCAGGCAAAAGCTTAGATTTTTTTCAAATTTTCCCAAATTCTTGGGGCCAAGCCAAATTGATACTGCCAATCTGGGTCCTGATGACTTGAATTGGCCTGTTTGCATGGCTGGGGCGGTCTGGATTTGTCTCAGGAGGCAGGGGTCTATGGATTGGGTTTGTTGCAATTTGGGCTGATCCCGCAATTGGGCAGCTCATACAATCCAAACTTCCTGGATCCATTTCAGAGCGTTGGGCCCAATGATCCAAGCTGTTGGAACCAGGTTTTCAATCCGAGCTGTGTTCCAATCTGGCTTCTGAAGCAAATCATCCCAGACCAGCTCCCCCAGTCCAGTAATTACTGGCCAGGCTCCAATGTTGGGAATTGCCATTTTTCAAATTTTAGCCATGGCTTATCTGGGGAGTGGGTGGCCTCAGGACCCTCTCCATGCCCCCTGATGTGTGCCATCTCCCTGCAGACCCCTTCTATCAATCTTACCAGGATTGAAGAGGGGGCTGGGGTGGGAGTGGGATAGATTTAGGTAGGAAAGCTGTCACTGAGCGCTCATCTATCACGTGGGCAAGGTCGCCCAGATGTGACAGAGGGTCCACTGGAGCTTTGGGGCCCCTTTTCGTCCAGAAGGGGTGCTTAACCCTATCCAGTTGCAAAGGCTGGTCCCCAAGACTTACACTACCCTTCCCTTTTTTGACAGGGAGGATCCCACCCCTGGGGGCATGGACCAAGGCAAAGTTCTTGTGGCGCTCTGGTAACTTTATGGCCAGAATGGCTGCGATCTTCTGGGGAGGGCGGGGTGCTGTCAGATGGAAGGCATGGAATTCCTCTATCAGGTCCTTGTAGTTTGTACAATCGCGTGCATTCACCCAGCTGTTCTCATATGAGGTGTAACCTTTCAAGGTGACCAAGTACTGAATGGATCGGTGGGACCTTCAGGAAGCTACAATGGCCTCCACCTCCACTTCCTGGGATTCCCCAATGACAACTAGCTCAGGGGATGTTGGCTTTTCCCTTTAAAGGGGTTAGTAGGGAGGTATGGAAAACATTGTGCTTCTTCCAGTGCGCTGGCAGCCTCAGGTGGTTGGCTCCATTGCCTAAATCCTTTTCAACCTCAAAGGGTCCTGAGAACTTGGCTGCAAGCTTGCAGATGGGGGCTTTCATGGTGAGGTTGCGGGTATTCAACATGACAAGGGAGCCAATTATGATCTCATGGCCTGGAGGACGCTTATGATCAGCGAGCTTCTTGTAGTCCTCGATGGACTTTATCAAGTGTTCATGGACCAGGTTGTGCATCTCATGAAGAGAGCTTGCACAGTCCTTGGTGGCTAAAACTTCTGAGGAGAGGCGGGGACCAATATGGAAAGAGTGGTTATACCCCAGATTGGCCTCAAAGGGAAATAAAGTTGGTTGAGGAATGGAGGGAGTTGTTGTACACAAACTGTGCTAGGGGTAGGTCCTTGGACCAGGTGTCTTGCGAGGCCGTTGCATAGAAGCGTAAGTACTGCTCCAGTACCTGGTTAACCCGCTCAGTCTGCCAATCAGACTGGGGGTGGTAGGCAGTGGATCAACAGGGCTTGATGCAAAGGAGGGTCAACAACTCTTCCCAGAACTGGGCCGTTAACTGGGGTCCCCTGTCACTCACTATCTTCTTGAGGAGACCAAACTTGGCAAAGACATGGTCATCAAAAAAATTTGCAGTCTTCACTGCAGTAATAGAAGAGAGGCAGGGGATGAAGAGTGCCAACTTGGTAAACTAGTCCACGACTACCATTATTGCATCAGAACCACAGGAGTGTGAGTGCTCCATGACGAAATCCACTGAGACTGAGGTCCATGGCCCCTAAGCCTGCTGCAATGGGTGTAACAGTCTATTCTTTACAGAGCGATCTGATTTTTCCTGGGCGCAGGTGACACAGCGAGAGATCCAATTGGGAATGTCCTTTGAGGACTCAGGCCAATTATAGGTTCTCTTTATGAGTTCTACACATTTTTTGATACTGGGGTAGCCGATGGTCTGGGGGATGTGGTATTCCTCAATTACTCAGCTGCGTATGGAAGGAGGAACCCAAACCTGATCATGGAACCAGTTTGTTTCATCCTGCAAGGTATATGGGGTTCTCTTGTGGCGCATGGACTCCAAGTCAGCCAGAAGCTTGATTTCTTCTGGGCAGCAGGTTTGGGAAGTGAGGACACATGGGAGGAGCGGAGTGGCAGGGTCTACAGCAGCGAAAGATACAGCAGGGGGAGCCAATATGAGGATTTGGGAGGGGGCACTACCGTCATAAGGTCCAGTGGTCCTCCTCTCCATTTGGGACAGGAAGGGGCTACGGATGAGCATGTCTGGCAAGACATTCAGTGGGCTTTATGAATATGTACTTAAAAAGAACTCACAGAGGTCTTGATATGTGTGGGTCTGCCGGTGGCCTAACTTCTGAGGTTTGTGGTAGTAGACCAGAGCCTTATGGTCCGTCCAAATGGTAATTTTGTGCAGGGCGCCCTGCAGGAGATATCGCCAGTGGGTGAGTGACCATGCCACCACCGCGAGCTCCTTATTGTTATCAGTCATGCTTGCTCAGTTGCGTGAAACTTCTTGGAGTAATAGGCCACCGGGTGCTCAACTCCCTCGTGATCCTGCAACAGCACAGCGCCCACTGCCACTGACAAGGCATCGCAGGCTACTATGAAGAGCTGGTACGTGTCAGCATGCCACAGGACAGGGGCTGTGACAAACACCTCCTTGATATCCTTGAAGGCCTGCTGGCACTCAGGGGGCCATTTAAAGGGGGCGTTCTTCCCGGTGAGGGGGTGCAAGGGTGCTGCCAGTTGGGCAAGAGAGAGGAAAATTTCCTCAAAAAGGTGACGGTGCCAAGAAAGCTGCAAAGCTGTTTCTGAGTGGTTGGGGTAGGTCAAGACTGAATGGCCTCCAGCTTGCAGGAGGGGACATGATACCAATCCTTCAGGACAAGATTCCCTAGGAAGGTAACCTCATCCCTGAAAAACTCGCACTTGGAGGGCTTAACAAATAGCCTTTCCTTGTGGAGGGCTGCCACTACCGCTTTGAGGTCCCTGACATGTTGTTCGGGGGTTGGGGAATGGACCAGGATGTCATTGATATAGGCTACCACTCAAGAGAAACGCAAGTCCCCCAACACATCATCAATAAGGCGTTGAAAGGTGGCTGGCGCACCCTTCAAACCAAACGGCATCACCCTGAACTGGAAAGTCCAGGTGAGTGTGGATAGCTGTGAGCCACTCCTGTCCCCTCACCACCCTCACTTGATTGAAGGCGTTCACTAGGTCCAACTTTGAGAAGATGCGAGACTTGGCAATGGCCTGTGCTATGCTCTGCTCTAAGTACAAGGGGTATAGATCCAGGATGGTGATGTTGTTGAGGTGTCCATAGTTGATGCAAGGGCGCAGGGACCCATCTACTTTCCTGGCGAAAACTATGGGAGAGGCGATTGAAGAAGACTTCTTTTTGAGCCACCCCTTCTCTAGCATGTTATCCAGCCAACTGGCGAGAGCGTTAACTTCTTCCTGGTATAGGGGTAGAGGGGGCAGTTGATCTTGACTAGGTTGACCGTCAGCTGGAACGTCAAGTCATACTTAGAGTGTGACGGGATCTTGGATGCCAGGGACATGTCAAAAATAGCCTTATAAGGGGCTATGCAGTGGGGAAAGTCCAGAGGGAGGTCAGCTGGGATGGGATCCGGTGGGGCGATGGAACCAAGAGATGTGCCCTGGGGAAGGGTCTTTAGCAAGGGAATCTTACCACTCAACTTGAGGTTTCTGAATAACAAGGAGTTGGTTGAAAGATTGATATGACTTGTTGGCGGCGCCACCAGCCCACCCCCAGAATTACAGGGTAGAGAAAGTCCTATACCACTGAGAAATGGTTAGTGAATCCAAAGTCATGAATTAAGAAGTGCAATGGACGTTAGATGCATTGGGACATCATAGACTCTGGCGAGACGCTCAGTATGGACGAATCTTCCTCCATCATTAGGTCCAAGGACTGTGCCACACCAAAGTTGATGGACTTTTTCACCGTTTCAGTGTCAAGTAGGGCTTGCACTGTGATTACCCCTGACTCCGCAGGAAAGAAAATGGGAAACAAGAAGTATGCTTGGTCTTCTTTATTGGGGTGAGCTAGCAAAAGGGCACCAGAGGAGGGGCCATAACCCAACATCATGAGAGACTGGCCTGGGACCACAGGAGTGGGGTATGGCTGATCCGGGGTCTCTATTACTAACTTGTCCCACATGGGAAGATGAAGGTTATAATGCACACCCACTCCACTCTCTTCAGGGGGTGAGGTGGGTTCACCTTCTGAGAGAGATGATCTCATCACACTGAGCAGACATCAAACACTAGGGGCCTGACAATCCAGCCTTCTGATCTGGGCTGAGGGCTGGCAGTACCATAAGCAAGGATTCCCCTGGGGGGAGTTAACCGAGGTGGCCACTGAGGGGGAGCAAAGGGCAGCTAAACCAGGGGGACGCTTCCCTTGGCCACACCCACTGGCAGAGGGAGGTGCAGTATGGAGTGCCTCGGGGGTGGCAATGTGACACATGGGGTTATGCCAGGGCCTGGCCTCAATTGCACGGGCCACAGAAAACGTGACCTCCAAAGATCCAGGGAGAGGATCCCAAGTGGTATGGGCCGCTGCAGTGGGGTCCAGGGCTGCACAGAATGCGGAGACCACAATTTTGACAGGGATGGGAACCTTTGGAGCCAGGACCTGCGAAAGCCTCAATCAGGGAGGCCAGGTCCATGGCTGCCTGTCCCAAAGTAAACAAGTGGAGGAGGCGCGCTGGTCTTGACTCAGAGGCCTGGACCGCTGAGGTGATTAACACCAACAAAGGGGTGGGGTTACCCAGCTTGGCAGCAGAGCGGAGTACTCCCCTGACCCAACGGTGGGCATCCCCATTCAGGGCGTTGAGAAGGTCCATGCTCTGCTGTGCATCGGAGGGAAGCAGGGACTTCCCTCCATCAGCAGTGAGGCGCACCTGGATCTCTGCTAGGATGCCCAGATTTGATCAGCCACCCCATAAGAGGGGACAGGAGGAACCATCAACCCTGTTGCGTTCACTAAAGGGGTAGCACTCTCCATTGATGCTTAGCAGGGTGGGGACCATTCAGCTGAGCCTGGTGGCAGGATCAGATTAATGAGACCACCGCCCAGCAGGAGAAGGCCAGATCATAAAGGGAAAGCACACTCAGAGTGAGGGCGTAGGCCAGCGCATCACCCATCCCAGTGAGGAGGGGAGAAGGCTGAGATTAGGGTCAGTTCATTATGTCATGGATATGGCTAAGAAGAACTAGACTGGGATCCCATTCGGGGTGCGCGAGCACCCAGTGGAGGCCCCAGAATGCCAAAGGCATAGCGGTTTGGGCGACTAATAGAAGTGGGGATCTATGGGAATTGTGAGGAAAGAAAACGTTCAGTAATGTACTGAAGGCCCTCAAGGCAAACCAGATGGTTGCGTTGGGGGCAACCACAAGTCTTGTGGGGGCAACCCCAAAGTGTGGGAGAGACATAAAGGATGATCCTCCTCCAGGGTTTGTCAGTTGCTGGCCTTCAGATTCTGATAGGGGGCTTGTGCACCAGCAGGAGGTGGCACTGAGGACACCACATTATTGGTAATATGGATAGAAGTATGGTAAGCCCATGAGAGGGGTTGAGACCAAGTTTCCCCTGAAGGGGATGCTCCAGGTCCTGCTGGTGAGCTGGACCCACAGCAGCAGGGGTGGCTATGGAATCCAACCCACGCGCAGTGGGTCAGGGATGCCTTGAGGCTGCTCCAACTGGGGAGCAATTTCAGCGGACTCAGCGCCCAAATGAATGGAAGGGCCTCCATTTAACATGACATGTGGAAACAAATGAAGCAGCAGGTTCACCATCAGGGGAAAGACAGATTATTGCATTTGCAATCTGCTGCTGCATGGCAGGATCAAGAGACCGGATAATCCAGTCAGCAAACATTGGAAAGAGGATTTGGGTGATGGCGCACTTCGTTGGATAATTGATGGAATCATTTATAATTGTTTTAAAGGCAGACAGAGTCTGTGGCAAACTAGGCGGATTTATCAGATTTATTTTGATTAAAGGCAAAAAGAATGAACTGATAACTGCCCTCAGTGGGGCCAGTTGCCTTTTTAAACTGGGCAATAGGCATGGGGAAGTATCAAGGGATTTTTCATTTTGGGGAATGGGGAAGGGATTCAGTTGGCTGGCTCAGAGGGGGGTAGAAGGTGGCTCCCATTTCAGGCAAAAGCTTACAAATTTTTTTCAAATTTCCCAAATTCTTGGGGCCAAGCCAAATTGATACTGCCAATCCAGGTCCTGATGACTTGAATCTGCTTGTTTGCACATCTGGGGCGGCTTGGATTTGTCTCAGAAGGCAGGGGTCCATGGATTGGGTTTGTTGTGATTTAGGCCAATCCCACGATTGGGCAGCTCATACAATCTGAACTTTCTGGATCCATTTTAGAGAGTTGGGCCCAATGATCTAAGCTGTCGTAACTGGGTTTACAATCTGAGCTGTGTTCTGATCTGGCATATGAAGCAGGCCATCCTGGACCAGCTCCCCCAGTCTGGAAATTACTAGCCAGGCTCCAATGTTGGGAATTGCCATTTTCCCAATTTTTGGCCATGGCTTGCCTGGGGAGTGGGTGGCCTCAGGGCCCTCTCCCTGCCCCCTGATGTGAGCCATCTCCCTGCAGACCCCTTCTTAATCTTACCAGGATTGAAGAGGGGGGAAGGGGTGGGAGTGGGATGGCTTTGGGTAGGAAGGCTGTCACTGAGTGCTCATCTATCACATGGGTGAGGTCGCCCAGCTGTGACAGAGGGTCCACTGGAGCCTTGGGGCCCCTCTTCATCCGGAAGGGGTGCTGAATACTATCCAGATGCAAAGAGATGGTCCTCAAGACTTACAGTCAGGTCGATTTTAAATCTATCACCAAGATGGTGACAGACGCCTACTCCATCAAGCTTCTCTTGGATGGAAGGGTAGTAAATTGAGTCCAAGGTAAGTATTTTAGCAATTTACCGAGGAAAAAAATAATAAAAATGTTACTGAAGTACCTATGACCATTATGTTGGTTATGTCCTGATGATTAGATCAAATTTGAAAAAAGACCTTTGAAACAATCTAGATGGTTAAGTATTAAAAAAAGTAAGACCTCTGAAGATATAAAACTGGTAGGTCTAGGTATACCTAGGATCCAGTTTGGGGGAATAAAATAAAAAGATGGACCTCTGAACTGAAACAAGGTCAAGTCTCATGGAAAAAGAAAAAAATAAAAGATTGATAAAAATATTGTAAAAAAAGATTAATAAAAACTGCATAGAAAAACCAATATAATTTAATAGTTTTTTATTGATTATCCTCAATTCAGGGATGATTTCACCTATGTCGCCTCTTGAGGGAGGGAGGATGTATCACAGTAGGAGTGAATAACCTATCAAAATCTATGTGAGATTGGACGCTAGCAAGGGCTAGACCTACACAAAACCAAGTTTGTTGAGTATATGCAGATCCCTGTAAGAAGTGACTAGGGGGAAAAGAAATTGAAATGTTGGAAGAAGCCAAACATGATACCCCAGAGCAGGAAGGGAAGCAACAGTACAAGAAAAGGCAGATGACAAATAACCCTGAGTAATCTAATTTGGTACCGGAGCCAGAAGATTAGTCTTGAGCACTTGCTGATGGGCTTCATCAAGAGCACCAGACATATGGGCTGGCAGAAAACAAGGGATACTGGATGGGGGTTGTTGAATCATGCCCCCAATCAAAGCCATCAGCAGAAGATACCGATGGGACACACCAGAAATGAGATAGCCATGAAACGAGCAAATGGCATCCTGCAAGCAATGACTATGAGTTTCTTGGAAGCTAAAGAAGAAAGAGCAATGGAAACTGGGAGAGGCTGGAAGCTTTGTGGCTCAACTTTGAAGAACTTGACTGGCAAAGTGAAGAGCATAAGCTGGATCTCCTGATCTAGGATGTTTTTAAGATTGGAAAAATTCAGAGCTATGGATAAAGCCTTGGTGATCTGGGCCCTTAATTCTGCATAGTTGAGTTTGATATGTATGCTGTTGCTAATGTAAGTTCGGTGGCCAAGACAGCTGGCTTGTAATATTGACTGAGTTGGAAGAGGAACTCCAGAAGCAAGTGTGATCCAGTGAGGAAGGAATAATTTAGAGCAAAAGGCATTGCTTCAGGAGGTTTGACAATGATGTTAGGAGTATCTGAAAAAGGAGCTGAATCCAGGAGAGTCTCAAAATCTAACTCTGGAATTGATGACAGAGGAAGATTTGGTCATGAGTCATTTGGGACAATTGCTAACCTGGTTTCAGCAGGGTTGGTTACCGTTTCTGGTAATTCCATGGAAGGACCATAGAAAAGATTCCATTGTGCAGATTGACTCATCTGCTGGAAGAGATGAAGATCTTGATTAGACAAACTATTGAGCAGCTGTAGTACCACAACTTGGAATTCGACATATGAGCTGGATGAGAGGGGGAATGTCAGACTTAAATGATAGTTGACATTATGCACTCTGAAATCAATTAAGCTCCAATTTTGGAGAAATTAATCTTAAAATTAATGGGATTAGCTCTCCAGAGAAAAATTAAGAATGATCTGAGACAAGAGGTTATGAGAAGAAAATAACAAGGGCGAACATAAATGAACATTCTTAATTGGGCCACAAAAAACATCAACGGCAAGAATCTCCCGTTGTTGATGAGGAGAAAATCAGGAAATTGAGGACACCGGCCAAGGATCCTGAATATGACAGTGAGTCATATGCCTTGATGGGGGAAAACTGGATCATGGGGCTAATATTGTCATGAGTAAATTGATCTAACAGCATGACAGAAGGTCATGGGGACTGTACTCTGAGTAGGCAGTAATGAGGAGGAAGAGGAAGAGAACCGCATGCCAAAGGCCATCCTGAGCAGCGTTGAGTACTGATGATCATACTCCACTTGAACAAATGAAGTATTTGACTGAGTGTTGAAAGTGGTGTTCTCATGCTTTAATACTTTTCTCGCTCAAAATCTAGGTAAGAAGGATGTGTTGGGATTTTTTCCCATATTCCCATCTGCCTATATAACCAGGGATCACTAGGGGATAAATCCCTAATGCAAAGTGAATTGGATATCAGTTGACCTAATTTCAGGGTAACTATGTTTAGGGGATTTTAGGATATTTGCCTTATTGGATCTGTCAGGGAGCAATCCAGATAAATTCTTAAGATCTCATTGGGCAGAGTTGCCAACGAAATAGGGGAATCTGATAGTTATTAACTATCAGGTGTGCCGATTGGGATTGGTCAGGTTTATTCACCAACTAATTGGGAATGCAAGTAGTAAGTTGAGAGACGAGTGATGCCGCCTGCAACTGCAAATTGATTAGTTGGTTTGTGACCTGCCTGAATGGGTAACAAGTCCCATTAACTAAGCAGGTCGCTAGCCAAATATGGTTGGCTCACTTTTATTGAGAGGTAAACGTTAGGGACACGTTTTCTGACTCTTTCTGTTTTAGGTCTCTAGGATGTCCAATGATGGAATCTTAGCCAGGATGGGGAAGATCATTGCTGCTGAGATGATGATGGGTGATTAAATGGCAATGGCTGCCGTTTCATTAGAGAGGTGTCAACCAAGGTTTAGATGACCAAATCTCCACTATAAATTCCTTAGAAATCACATATAAAAAGTTATATAGCTCTATAGTTTAGAATTCTATAGTTTTCATCCGGTATATAGTTTAAGTAGTAAACTTTATCAGCTTTTAATTGTTCTATTCTTCCTAAAGAAGAATATTGCTGTGTGCAATAATTGGGAGACTCATTAAGGAAAAGATTAAGGATTTTGGAGGGGATTTAGCGAAGAAGTGAAAAAAAATCAGGGATTGCTGCCAACTTTGTGTCAAACTGAAGAAACTATCACCAGGTAATCTCAGAGATAATTATGTTAGACAGTATGAGGGAACAAATCCCTGTTTAAAGACATCTCAATTATTTTGAGCAGAAATACTGGCCAAGCGTTCGGATGGGATCTAAGAATTCCATTCAACTAAAGATAATAGTCATCATACTATTATCAACTGATTATATCAATAAGAATACAACGTGGAAAAATTGCACAAGAACCAAACCTGTGCAAGTAATAATTTTATAGGGGTTATTAGGCTATGATAACCAGACAATAAATTTTAAAGTGGTGCTCACTAAAGGGGTGTAGTTGAGTAGAAAAACTAAGAAGGATGTCATACAAAGACGAGTTAAGATAACTATGGACGGAGTTAGCCACTGTAAATCAGAATGCCCTAAACTCAGCAAATCATTGAGAATTCTCAGCCTTGGAAGAATGAGTCACCAAGATGGAAGAAGGGATTAATAAAGTCACAAGTTTTGGAAACAAGTTACTTGGAAAAGTAACTTCATTAAATAATAAAGAAGGGGACTTAATTTGAGAGATCTTATATCTGAAAACAGAGCGGGAAGCATATCACGTTCAATTGAGAAATTTTATCGCTGATATTGAGCGACTGATCAAGCAGGTTGAGGAGCTAAAAACTCACAAATGCAATTGTGAGCCATATATGGCAACTGATGCCAAAGAAAGAAGTCCTCATACAATAATTGGGAAGTTGAATACCCCAAGATTTATGCCACCTGCTTTTGCTGCCATCTTGGAGATGACGCCTGAGGTCACTCCTCAAGTTAGCTGAGTGGCCAAACCTAGAATCGGCTAGAGATACCTTGGAGAAATTAAAGGCAGCGCCAAAATTGCCGATGTTCCATTGGGATAATGCACCAGCATTTTTCCAATTGTTTGATATGACTATGTAAAACTATGGTGATCATCAACAATCTTTGACAGTCATGAATTACCTATACATTGACTGTCAGAACTTAGTGTTGCCTCACCTGGAGGGGGACAGCTGGTTATATGCGGAGGCCAAGACAGCCATCATGAAAGAATTTGGGAATCTGACATGCATGTCAAAGTGCAAACAGGTGTTTATGGGCATCCAGTTCCATAAGGAAGAATCTTTAGCAAGCTTTGCAGATCGGTTCTACCAGCAGTCACAAATCCTGGTTGGAGCAAAGGAACTGGGTGACTTTGATGCCAGAATCGCATTACAAGAGGCCCTTTGGCCCTATCATGATTTGCACCAAGAGATGTCTTCCATGTTCACGACAGAAATTATTACCTTTCAAATGGTAGATAATTTGAAAATCTTGGGAGCAACCTTTAATGCCCAAAACAGAAGTTCAAATCCAATTCAGTATGCAATTTAGATCCCACGAAGGGGAACAAAGGTTCTAAAGAGACAAACAACTGAACTGTGCCAGGGAATAAGCCCAAAGAGTTCAGATGGATAAATAAGAAAGAGAAGTATGCTACCAATGTGGAGGGAAGGGACATTTCGCTGTGCACTGCAAGAAGCCAAAGTTTCAAATCAACGTGCTCCAAATGAAAGAGTCTGCTGCTGCCAAATGAGTCGGGAAAAGGGCCCGCAGCCTAGATAGGGAACAGTCTAGAACTGTGGAGAAGCCTGTTCCTCCCAATATCATTTATGAGGAAATTGACATCAGTGATCTGTTTGTGGACGAAGATGTACAGGACCAACTGTATCAAGTAGTCAATTTGGACATAAAAGCAGTGACAAGATCTGAGGCGAAGGGAATTGACCCAGAGATAATCAATGAAGTTGCCCTGCAGTATTCCCGACAACTGGTGGACAAGATTTGAGCTGCCAATAATTCTGATGAATTTTCTAAAGTATTATTAGATGAGGCAAACTTGTCATTCCCACTCAGCGTGATAAAGGAATCATTTCCTGATTTATTGGTGCAAATCATTCACACCCTTGATTCAGCTAATAACGCCACTATACACTCAGTAAATGATATCTTACAATACTCCAAATGTACGTATATAGATATACAAGTGAATTGAGTACAGGTGAGGGCAATTGTCAACAGCGGAGCGCCCATCAACATTGTCTCAACCAAGCTGGTGAAGAGGATGAAGAACTCACCTGACTTGGAACACAAGAAGGAGTATGGGGCAGCTGGGCCAAATACCACCATCTCATGTGGAGCATATATCACTTTGCCACTGCTATTCAGATCCCTGGTAGTATCTTCACCAGAAATAGTTTTGGCCAACCAGAAATACGACATACTGATTAAGATAAAATTTCTATGAAAGTATGGAGTTAAATGTAACTTTGAGGATAGTATGTTGACCATATTGGGTCAGACGTTACCCTTGGTATATCAGAAGGATGGAGAAGCTCCATTGAATAGGAGAAACAACTTCATCAATTTGATATACAATAACGGCATTGTCTCAATTTGAGACCAATTAGTTAATTGGAAGTGACGAAAAATGCCGATGGAAATCATTGAAAAGTGGGGAATTCCACTGAGGATCAAGAATGAGAAAACCATACCGCCGATATCACAGATGATAGTCAACATGGGGTTGACATTAGGGATACCAGAGCTGCTTTATGGTGAAGTCAGAAGCCCCTAGAAGAACTCCAGAGTAGAGCCTCGGGTGGCTCCTGTAATAGTAAATGCCAGGCCATGGGGAAATATAAGTTCTCCTGGCGAATTTAAGTAAAAAACTGATGAAGATAAGGAAGAATCAAATCATTGCGTTTGTTCATCTAATCCTGATGGCTAAATTGAGGAGATTCCACAATTTTGGGACTAATAATAAGATGGGATTACTGGATGGGGTAACTGAGAGTATCAAACTATTGGTTGATTAAAAGAACTCGCTGCTCTGATGGAAGGCCAGCAAGTGGAGGTGCTCAAATTGTTTAAAAAGTATTGGGAAGTATTCGCTCAGGATGACCATGATTTGGGATGCATGAAAAAGGTGATCCACAAAGTCAATACCAGGGAAATTTTGCCAATCAGGTTGAGACTGATTTGACAGTCAAAAGTGGCCAAAGAAGTAGTGGAAGATGAAATCAGCAAACTAGTGAAGCATGGGCTTCTAGTTCCATCATCAAGTTCCTAAGCGAGTTCAATTTTTATCATGAAGATAAAAATGAACTCAATCGAGTGGTGATTGACTACCAAAATCTGAATAAGACTATGTAGAAAAATTTGTATTCCCTACCAAGAATTGACAATGTGCTAGATCGATTGGAAGAAGCAAAGTATTTGTCTGTGATGGATCTGATCTTGGGATATTGTCAAATTGATTTGCCAAAAGAAGACCAGGAAAAATGTGTGATTACTACCGCAAAGGGGCTATACCAACCAACGAGGATGTCCCAGGGTCTATGCAATGCGCCTGCAACGTTTACAGAGGGCCATGGATGCTATACTGCGCGACTTGAAGTTGTCATGTGTCCTGGTGTACTTGGACAATATCAATTTGTTCAATAGGACGTTTACTGACCGTTTACGCCACCTGGAAGAAGCAATGTGAGACTGTCCACGGCCAAACTGAAGATTAAGCTGAGGAAGTGTCACTTCTAAAAAGAGTTGGAATCTGGGATTCGTGATCAACTCTAGTGGATTGCAGCTGTAACCCAGAAGATTGAAGCCATAGAGTGGATGGCTGTGCCAAAGAGTGTCTGAGACATCCAAGTGTTCCTTGGAATGGTCGGATATTGCAAAAGATTTATTCAAGACTTTGCCCAAATCACTGAACCCTTATTCCATCTATTGAAGAATCCTTAGAAATGATTCATATGGAATGAAGAAGCGCATGAATCTTTTGATGAGTTACGCCAATATATAATAAATTTTTCAATTTTAATTAACCAAATTTTGATAAAGAATTATTATACAAACTGATGCTTTGTTGATGGTGATTGGTGCCATAATAAGCTGAGTAGATGAACTTGGAGACAAACAACCGGTGGCATATGTGAGCTGGACACTTTCAGCCTCTGAGAGGAACTTCACCGTAACTGAACATAAATGCCTTGCGGTTATTTACACCTGTAAGCAGGTTCAGGTGTACATTCACGGAACGCACTTCAAATTGGTGACAGACCACTCCTCATTGCGTTGGCTCCACAATTTGAGAGAACCAGAAGGACGACTGGCCAAATGGGCACTTATGCTACAGGCTTAAGATTACAAGATTGTCCACTGAGTGGGGGCTTCTCACCAAAATGTGGATTATTGTGTTTACCAATGGTCCATATAGTATACCAGCAGGCGGATGAGTTATTCCAGAGAATGGTCAACAGAGAAATTGGGAATGTGCCCTAATAAATCCAAGTTGCGATTTGAAAAGTGATGGAAAACACCAAGACTATGGATGGACAAGTCTTTAAGACGATTAATGGGAAGCATTTACTATTCACAAAGCTGTTTGAAAAAAATCTATTGTTCAAGCCACTCATAAGGTTGTCAGGCATGGAGGCCTGAGAAAAACAACCAATCATATTCACCAGTACCACTACTGGGAGTCAATCAACTACAATGTTGCTGACTATCTAGCTTGTTGCATGGAGTGCCAGATGCACAAGCCGCATAAGAATATAACTGGATACCAATTGGTCCGCCCTGGATTTTCCTGGTTTACAGTGTCCATTGATGTGATGGGACCGTTGATGATGAACACAGGGAGAGATAAGTACCTAATAATTGCTATTGAAAATCTGACGAGATGGGTTGAGATGAAGGCCCTGGCAAAAGTAAACGCTATTAGCACCGCAAAGTTTATCATGGATCAAGTAGATACCATCATGGATGCCCTCAGGTCCTATTAGCAATAATGGGACAAACTTCATGTCTCATGTGATCCCACAATTAAATGAGTGATGGGGGTTAGAGGAGTCATGTCAGTACCCTACCAGCCAGAGATGAATGGACTGGTAGAACGGGTGAACGGAACGCTGGCTGTGACACTGAGGAAGCTGGTCGCAGGAAGAACTTCTACATGGGAAATGTACCTGAGTTCGGTGACATTCACCTACAATATCAGTCATCATACAGTGATGGGAAAACGCCTTTTAGATTGGTATATGGGAGAAAGGACGCGTTGCCACCAATTTTATATTTGGTGGTGGAACTAACATTGGGGATGAGTGCTGAACAGTACTTGAACTCACTGACGAATATAATGATTAAAATGCAATTGCAAGCATTTGATACTATGTTGAAGAAAAAGATATGAGAGAAATTGTTGGATGATAAGAACTGTCTGGCCTTAGCAGAATATTGAATAGGTGAAGGAGTAGCCTATTGCGATATGCATGGTTTTAGGAGAAGAAACAAACTGGATTTGTTGTGATAAGATCCGTTTGAATTTATTGCCAAGATGGCAACTGACGCCTACTCCATCAAGAATCTCTTGGATGGAAGAGTTGTAAATCGAGTCCATGCTAAGTATTTGAAGCGATGGATCAATGAAAAAAAACAAAAGTTCCTAAAGGACCAATGAACATTAAGTTGGTCATGTCCTGATGATTAGATCAAGTCTGAAAAGGACATCTGAACCAATCTAGATGGTTAAGTCCAAAAAAGGACCTCTTAATCATAGAAAACTGGTAAGTTTATGCATACCTAGGACCCAGTTTGGGGGAAAATAAAAAAGATGGACCACTGAGCCAAAACAATTTCAAGTCTCATGAAAAAAGAAGAAAAACTAAAAGATTGATAAAAGATATTGGAAAAATTTATAAACTGCATATAAAACTGATATCTTTATACTTTTTATTTTTAATGATTATCCTCGATATGAGGATGGTTCCACCTATGTCACCTCTTGGGGAGGGAGGATGGATCACAGTAGGAGTGAATAACCTGTCAAAATCTATGTGAGATCAGTCACTAGTAAGGGCTAGACCTACACAAAACCAAGTTCTTTGATTGGACGCAGATCCCTGTAAGAAAGTGACTAGGGGAAGGGAAATTGAGATGTGGAAGAAGCCAGTCACAAAACCCCAGAGTGGGGAGGGAAGCAACAGTATAGAAAGAGGAAGTCAGTGAATAACCCTGAGTAATTTCAATATGTTACCAGAGCATGAAAATTAGTCTTGAGCACTTGCTATTGGGCTTTGTCAAGAACACCAGACATATGGGCTGTCAGCAAACAAGGGATACTGGATGGGGGTTGCTGAATCATGCCCCTATTAAAGCCATCTGTGGAAGATACTGATGAGAAGCGCTGGAAACAAGATAGTCATGCAAGGAGCAAATGGCATCGTGAAAGTGATGACTACAAGCTTCTCTTAAGCTGAAGCAGAAGGAGCGATGGAACCTGGGAGAGGCTGGTAGCTTCGTGGCCCAACTTCAAAGAATTTGGCTGGCAAAGTGAAGAGCATAAGCAGCGGTATCCTAATATAGGATGTTCTCAAGGTTATAGGGATTCAACGCTAGGGATAAATCCTCAGTGACTTGGGCCCTCAATTTTTTGTAGGGGAGTTTGAAATAAATACTGTTGTCAATGGTGAGCTCGGTAGCCAAGACGCGCGTTTGTAGTATTAACTAAGTCAGAAGAGGAACTCAGGAAGTAAGTCTGACTCGGCAAGAAAGGAGCAATAAAGAGCGAAGGGCATAGTCTCCAGAGAATTCGCAATGATGTTCAGCGCATGTGAAAAAGGAGCTGAGACAAAAAGAGTTTAAAAATCCAACTCTGAAATTGATGACAGAGGAGTAATGGCTGCGAGTTGTTCAAAACAATTGCTAGCCTTGTTTCAAATGATTTGGTTACCATTTCTGATGATTTCATGGAAGGACTAGCCGCTGGTGCCAGACTAGGCATATGAGTCATGGAAGGACCATAGAAGAGGTTCCGTTGCACATCCTAACTCACCTGCTGGAAAAGCCAAAGATCTTGATCAGACAAGTTGTTGAGTATCTGTTGATACCATGACTTAGAATTTGACATATGAACTGGTTTAGAGGGGGGATGTTGGACTTATATGAAAATGACATTATGCACTCTACATTCCATTAAACTCCAATTTTAAAGAAATTAAACTCAAAATTAATGGGATAAGCTCTCCAGAGAAAGGTTAAGAATGTTATAAGCCAAGAGGTTATGAGAAGAAAATAACAAGGGCGGACATAAATAAGCATTCTTAATTAGGCTGTGAAATGAACTTTGATGGAAAGAGTCTCCTGTCTAGGACAAGGAGAAAATCAGGAAATCGAGGACGCCAGACTAAGAATCCTGAATATGACAGCAGGTCATATGCCCTGATGGGGGAAAGCCAGATCCTGGGACTTTTATCATCACAAGTAAATTGATCAGCCTGGCATGACAGATCATGGGGACTGCACTCTGAGTAGGTAGTAGCGAGGAGGAAGAGGAAGAGAGCCATATGTTAAAGGTCATCCTGAGCAGCAATGAGTATTGATGATCATAGTCCGCTTGAGTATATGAAGCATTCAACCAAGTGTCCAAAGCAGTGTTCTACTATCCTGGTCCTTTTATCGCTGGAAATCTAGGCAAGAGGGAGGATGTGTTAGGATTTTTACCCCATATTCCCATTCTTCTAGATTACCAGGAATCGCTAGGGGATAAGTCCTAATGTGAGGTGAATTGGAAATTGGTTGACCCTAATTTTGGGTAACTATGCTCAATGGATTTTAGGATATTTGCCTGGTTGGATCTGTCAGGGAGCAATCCAGATAAATTCTTAAGATCTCATTGGGCAGAGTTGCCAACGAAATAGGGGAATCTGATAGTTATTAACTATCAGGTGTGCCGATTGGGATTGGTCAGGTTTATTCACCAACTAATTGGGAATGCAAGTAGTAAGTTGAGAGACGAGTGATGCCGCCTGCAACTGCAAATTGATTAGTTGGTTTGTGACCTGCCTTAATGGGTAACAAGTCCCATTACCTAAGCAGGTCGCTAGCCAAGTATGGTTGGTTTACTTGGATTGAGAGGAAAACGTTAGGGATACGTTTTCTGACTCTTTCTGTTTTAGGTCTCGAGGATGTCCAACAATGGAATCCTAGCCAGGATGGGGAAGACAATTGATGATAATAGATGAGGATGGGTAATTCAATGGAAATGGCTGCATTTCATTGAGGAGGTGCCAACTGAGGGTTGGCCGAATTCCCTGCTATAAATTCCTAAAGAATTCACTAATAAAATATCAAAAATTACCAGATCACTTTTACTAGAGTATTAGCTTAGTAAACTTTATCAGAATTTATTAATAGTTCTAAACTTCTCAAGGATATTATTGCTGTGTGCAATAATTGGGATACTCTTTAAGATAGAGAGTAAGGATCTGATTGGGGATCCAGAGAAGAAGCTGAAATAAATTGGGGATAACTTCCAACTGTGTGTCAAACAAGAGAACTGTAAACAGGGATCTGAGCGTAGATTGAGTTAGATGGTATGTGGGAACAAATCCCTAATCAAGACATCATAAGTATATTGAGAGAAAATTTAAGCTGAGCGTTGGACCAAGATCTATGACTTCAATTCAACTACAGATAATAGTCGCCATACTATTATCAACAATTATATCAACTACTATCATACAACGCAGAGAATTGCACAAACCTGAACCTGTGCAAGTAATATATTTATAGGGTTACTGGATGAGAATAATCAGAAAACCTAAAAATTTTTACAAACATCTTAGCCAAGTTTAGGGAAGTGTTTATGTCATGAAGCTGGCTAATAAAATTAAGACTGGCATGCCAGTCAGGGTGTGTGAACACCAAGATGGTAAACCAGAATGCTGGATGCATAGCCATTAATAAGGTTTGATAGTGGTCAGGGAGTGTAAGTGGTTGTGGGATGGAAGCTGATAACCACTGTTTCCACCATACCATCAATAACTAAGCTTTGTCCACCATAGAAGCTGAAGATTCCACTGCTATTAGTTCTTTTGGGCCCTTGAGGCCCCAGATTCACTGTGGTGCCATAAGTTGTTGATCACATGGTGAATTCCTAAAGCTTTGTTCAACAGTGAGAAACAATCTCGAACACCAAAGGTACATCCTGATGCCAGATGGCTTCCAAAAGTGGGGACATACACAAGTGACCACTAAGTCAGTATCCTCATTTGAGGAGAGAGGGCAGCAACATGGTGATGATGGCCACTAGGGCCCAATTGTTGTGCACCCAGGGAACTTGACACTTGGTAGGCAGCGCCTATGAAAAGTAATAAACTTTAGATGGAAATTTTTTGATCCAGAATTTTTATTAAACAAAACTAGATAATTGACTGACAAACATACCTATGTGGAACAGTTGTATTGAGTTCTAGGGCTTGGGGAATAAATGTACTCAGCATGAACTGAGGGTAGTACATTTCCATTCAAATCCAGAAAATCAAGATTTTGCAACTGAATTGATGCTGAAATGATATCCCGCTGGTCAGCTGATTCTTGCTCAAATTTCGCCACTAAATTTCCTCTCCCAGTGCAATCCCGCTTGGCGGGTCAGTTTCATTTTGTTTGGCAGGTGACTGGTTGTGCTCATGCACACAGGTCATATAGGGGCAATCCCTTGGGTATCAGTTGGATTTGATGCCCTGAACCCACTGGGTTGGAACCACCACTTCCAGCAGAAATGAAATTCTCTGGGTGGGTTTTAAACCCGAGCATTCCATAAATAGCCCAATTCCACTTCACTTTGATTTTGGTTAATTTTATGGTGTCATAAAGTTGCTTTTCCATGACAGTGGGCTCTGCTGATTGTCAGGCCAACCAGTATGAAGACTGGTCTGACTTGCCATTTTTTCTTAGGCGGTGGGGCCAGCAGCGCCAGCTGACCCCTTGGCGTGCCACCCATGCCATTTGAGGATCCCAGCCTAAACTCTAACCAACGAAATAAATATAAAGTTATATCACAAAAAAGAATAGGCAAAGAGAGATCTTTATTGAAAGGGAAGTACCATGTATTTATATGTACAAAGGGCTACTGCGCCTGTCACCAACCTATCAGCTTATGGCTGGACTTTTTAGCCAACCACTCTCTCGATCACACTGCGATTCTCTCTTCCTTTGTGTCACCTTCTCGCCTGATTTTACCAATGGCTTATTATTAGTTTTAGCTCATCCTCATCCTTGAGTCATCAGTGAGCCATATAATTGATTCTTATAAATAAAGATTGAATCTGAATTTGACCTTCAAGTTGCTTATTATGCGCCAGAAACCACTTTGGTTGCTCATTTTGACTTGGATTATATTGGTATATCACTGACATTATTTTTGACTATTTTCAGTCAATCTTTGGGGTATCACCTTTCAGGCGACAATCAATTATAATAGAGGCGCTGAAAACATCCTTAGCCACCTTGAACCTGTAATTATTGGGTTCTGCTGACATATACTAAATTAATCCAAATAATCATCCTCAGCTACTAGTTGCCGGTGATCCATAAACCTAATCTGGGTCATTGATTGGTTCCAATTGATCCTAAATTCCCAATTTGGTGGAATACGGATTTGGCTCAACCCAATTTGGGGAGCAACTCACCACACAATCATTAAAACATATAAAATTCAGTCAAAAGGCCATTCCGTCAGGATTGACCTATTTCATCCCAAAAATGTTAAATCATTGGAGGATTTCATTTGGGATAAAATTCTGACATCCTGTTTGGGGGTGTGGCAAAAATGGTTTTGTGCAAGGCAGAGTTTTTGACTATACAGTTTCAAAAGAAAAATTTATTAGTGGAGTTTGTGGAGTGATTTATGTTTGAGGTTCATGTGTTATTGGGTGAAAATATCTTTGAGTTTTTGTGTGACCGTTAGGGCACCAAGTGCAGGCAACTTTGCGGGATGAAACCCAGGGTACTGCCCCTGCCACACTGGGGCTGTGCGAATCTAAGCAACACCAAAGTGGGACTGACTGCGGATGGGGTGGCTCACACCACCCCAAAACTGACATATTCCTCACTCTTTGGTATACCAGGTAGCAAAGGCTACCCAGCCAGTTCAGAGATATGCCTCCCATTCCTTACTTCAAGAAATGAGACCAGACTGACCCCCAAGTTGGACTTACTCGGGGAAAGAGGATTGCCATAACTTTCTACAGCTATTTCTAGTTATCGCTTGACTATGGCCAGGGATCTTGTTGCCTGGATCCCTTCTGAAGGGAAGTAACGCTGGTTTCTGGAAATCCATAGACCATTCAACACCTCCCCCATATCGTGCACCAGACCCTGAACCCCTCCTTATCTGCAAGCAGACTTGGTGGGGCATACGCAGTCAGGATCTCTGGCCGTGAAAGATGGCCATAGGATAACTTACACCCTGGTTGTTATGCTTCATACCATAGGAGAACTCTACTCCACACAGCATCCGCTGCTGGACACTCCGTGAAGATGTGCTTTTCCATCTCCTCCCCTCTGCACAAGTTACAGGCATACAGAAGGTCATCCTCCTTATGCTTAATCCACTTACGCAGAGTCACCCCAATGACTAAGGTGTTACTGCGGAGTTGATAGAGAAATTTCTGAACTGGTATAGACAAGCATCCCTCAACCCCTCCCCCCACAGATCCATCAGGCCAGGTCACATTTTGCAAGTGATCCAGGACAAATACGTCGAGAAAAGCTCTCTGTCTTATAGCTTCCAGAACCTGGCAGTTGTGAAATTGAGAGGCAGGCACCGCTACCTCCCCCCACCTTGAGCCAGTCCCGAAGGACAAAGAGGTTTTTCCATTTGGGGTATCTCCAGCCTTCTCTTCCTCACAGGAACACCCGCCGACCCTGCCCTCCATGGCCTTCTGAACATGCTTCCCCAGCCTCTAATGCAGCCAGAGAGAATTGCTTCCCTCAGCAAGAAGGCAGTTCAGTTGCTTCCACAACATCCCAAGCCTCCCCTTACCAGCACCTTGGAGGTACTGGCAACATTATTGGCTGCTTCCAGACTAAGCACCCTTTGGTCATCACCATCAAGGAGGTCCCCCCAGTGAACCGCCCCAATAAAGTGCTTGAAGGCCTTTCACAGACGAGGTTCCATCTCCAGTCCCCAAGCTCCTCCCCAAAGGGAAATCGCCCAGAACCTTTTGATTGTCCACTCTCCATTCTCCAATATACCTTTGCTGCCCGCCCAAGCTCTAAAGTAATCCTTTCAGTAGCCTAATAGGTTCCCCAGGCTTGGAATGGCCCCACATTTGATGCCCCAGCTGACACCAAGATCCTTATTTGAGCTGTCCTTGCAAGCCTTAGAGAGGTAGTTCCTCAGTATTGGAGACCAACCAATGGAGTTTCCCTCCCAAGCGAATCATGCAATCCATTTCGGCTGCAGTGCTTTGATCATACTCCAAAGTTAATCAGACCAATGCCCCCTTCTTCAACTCCTGACACAAGTTAGAGAAACTGGTTTTTTTTCGCCAACCCTCGCCAAATGAACTGGATGATTGAACTCTGTATTCCTTGATGTAAGAAGCTTGTGGTGGAACAAATCCAACAATGTACCATAGTCTGGAAAGAATGAAAGTGTTCATGACATTGGCCTTGACCCGATAAGATAAGTTGAGCCATTGCCAATTTTAAGCTGCTTTTTTTAAGGTCCGCTTCAAGTTTGAGCCAAATTTTGTGCATCGATGCCCACCCAGGGATGGGACACCAAGGTACAGAAACTCCTCCCCTGTTGCTATCCAGGGGATCAAGCTCTTTGGTGCCACACCCAACATCGCCGTTCAGCCAATGAGCCAAGACCTGGATTTCAACAGATTGACATTGGGATTGCTTGCGTTCTGGTACATCTTCAGAATGTTCATCACCACCTTCTCCTACTCCTCCAAAAAACATAAATCCACGTATCATCCACAAACGTTGAATGAAAGTACTCCTCGTCGTTAATGGTAAGTTTCCTTTAGATTGACTTTCTGAGAGCCACTGAAAGGGTCTCTATTGCAAGGACAAACAACAAGGGAGATAGAGGGTCTCCTTGACGCACGCCCCTACATACCTTAAAGGGGTGGGAGAGGACCCCATTGATATTAACAACCAATGAAGCCTTCTCATAAATCGCTTTAAGCAGTCTCAACAAATGCCCCTTGATTCCAACCCTACTTAACATTTTCCAAATAAACTCATAATTTACCTGATCATACGCCTTATCTTGATCAAGAAACAGTAGCCACCCCTCTTGACATACTGTTTACTTGCCCAAACTTCTATCAGGTGAAGCAGCATTAAATTGTCATTAATTGAGCGTCCAGGGATAAACCCATTATGCTCTTTCCCAACAACGTCCGCCACAACCCCCTTTAGTCAATTGGTTAGGATCTTCATTAAGATCTTATAGTCAACGTTAAGCAGAGTCAAAGGCCAATAGTTCCCCATGAGGGAGGGATTGCCCTTCTTATACAACACCACCCACACACCCTTTGAAAAACGCCAGCTTGATTATATCAGAGGCTAGGAGTTGATTGTAAAGCTCAGCAAGCATCTCAGTCATTTCTGCCCAAATTAACTTGAAAATCTCGAAGATCAACCTATCCTCCGTGGGAGCCTTTCTAATCTTACCTTTGTGGATGGCGTCCAACACCTCTGACTTTCGGATCTTGCTACATAGGTGCAGCTGAGTCTCCTTTGGCAGTACCCCCAGTCCGTTTGAGAGTACTTTGGATGCCTCCAGGTCATTCTCAGAGGGGCCATAAAGGTCCTCATAGTAGTATTTGGCCACCTCAGCCATGCGAGCTGCATCCTTCACCTCAACTCACTCATCACAAAGTGACAAGATCCTTGCTGAGGGTCTTAATGACCCTACTACCTTGCGGAGTAGGGCCACATTGCTGTTGTAATCCTCGTCCCATCTAGACTTCCTTTGTTTGAGGTGATCCACCATTAAGGCTCCCATCAATTTTGCATACAATTCAGCCTTGGTCGTGTAGGCAGATGCCCCTATGACCATAGCCTGCTTGCAGGTACTCTCAAAGCTCCTCTCCAAAGTTTCATACCTCGACGCATGGCCCATAGCTGCCTCCCAAAGATTTCACAAGCCATTTTGAGATCAGCCTTCATCTGCGACCATTTTACTGGCACATCTGGCTTCCCCACAATCTGGCTTCCACACCCACCTCACCTTTTTCCTCATGATATCCTGAAGTGGACTCCACTTCAGGGTTTCAGGGTCCAGTCTCCAAATCCCTTTCCTTTTGGAGGCAACCTGAGTGTCACTGATCTGCAGTTCCAGGGGCCTGTGGTCAGAAGCACCTGGAACATGATTCTGAAAAATCAACTTGCAGCGACTCAGGAGAGGCTGAGGCACCAACACAAGGTCAATGCGGGAGAACTGATCCCCCTGGATGTGAGTCCACCCAGTCTCCCCTCCTCACCATGGCCAGCTCTCCACACACCCAGTAGTCCGAGGTCAATCATTAATTGGCCAACTCATGGGCTCCATGATCAGAAGTCCAGTTTCATGAAGCCCCAACCCTGTCATCCCTAAAGCAGACGCAGTTCATGTCTCCCCCCAGCACTACAGACCCCCTGATGCCTTCCTCCTGGATCCTCAGGGCGACCTTCTGTAAGAAGGCCTTCCATTAAGGTTCAGAATTGGGTGCATAAATGCCGATAAAACAAATTGATTCCTTTCCAAACAGTGACATTACTGCCACTGCTCTTCCAGGAACTAGTACTCTTTTATCCAACACCTTAACCTTGTCCGCCCACCAGACCAAGATACCCCTTTGGCTTCTCCCCCTACCTCTTTCCCTCCCCTAAGGGTGAGTCTGAGTTTGGTTGATCTACCAAGTGAGAGTAAAATGATTGTTTCATAGGAAACTGGAAAGCCCAGTTTTCTTCCAACCCAGGTTTGGACTTAATCTCAGTGAGGAAGCCAATATCTATCCCGTGTTGTTGCAATCAGAGTTTCACCTGCTGCCTCTGCTTATGTCCATTCAGACCCTGCGCGTTAGAAAATTCAACCCTGGATGCCATAGGTTTAAAACTGAAGAGGCTTCAGTGTCAGGATCTGGGGGTCCCCATCCTCTTCCACCTTAGCTGTTTAGAGGAACCACATTTCTTCTTCCCCTTTCCAGTGCTAAACTGGTCCAGGGGTGGAGGCTGCTCAGTCACAACAGCCTCTGGAATTTTAACATTGCCAGGGTCCTCGATATACCTCTCCACTTTTGTTGGAGGCATTGGGTTAGAAGGCATTGGCCCACTATTGCTAGCAAGCAACACCTCCATCACCTCCGCCTCTTCCCCTATGGGCCTCACACGCTCTGTCCCACCTACACCCCTAATGGTCACCCATCTTTTATGAGATCAAGTGATGGGGAGAACTCATCCATTTGGGAAGCAGCCGATTCCAAAATGTCCTTTGCAGATTGGGATAAAGCGCCACTTAGATCGATTTAAAGTCTAACAGCTTCCTGCGCCTTCCAAGTCTGCTTTGACTCCTTGTTGACCTTCCTAGCAATTTTCAGCACTCCAGTCACTGCCTCCATTGTGATGCCAGCCGCTGCCTCCTTTCTTGCTTTGGCTGACATCTCAGTTAGCTTCTCCAACACCTTCTGGAGAGCCAACTTCTCTTTCTCAGAGGGCGCCATTACTGGAACCCCTGCGCTAGGCCTGCTAGGCTTAACCACTGCTGCAGGAGGTTGAACCTGAGGAATTTTTGGCTCTAACGTGCCCCTTTGCACCACACGAGAAGCACCTGTCCAGCGGTACCACAGGGACATTCCAGGTCCCCACAGTGACTGAATGAGGCAACTCCCCTTATGATTTCAAAAGTTCAACCTTCAAAACCCAGTCCCCAGATCCTACGGTGAACTTTTTCAAGATACCGTCCTTCTTCTTCAAGTTCTTTACCAGCTTGTTCTCATTAAAGGAGATCACTCTTCCAAAGCCTTTCAGCTGATACATCATGGCCCCTCTTATGATCACAGGTGGTATATCCCTCAGAATGAACCTTCTGATCTTGGTGCCGATGTCAAGACATACAGCCTCCTTTTTCTTTGTGCTCAAACTGGCAGCCAAAACCTGTTTCTTTTGAAGCTTAGACTGGAAAGTCATAAGTTTTAACCCAGGAGCCAAACGTGAAATATGGAGTGGGGCGAACCCACACACCTCAATCACCCTGACCATGAGCATCTCCTTAGACCACCCAGTCTTCACTTCCATGGCGTAGACCCTCTTGAGGCTCTCCACCATTCTTGCCGTCAGATCCTTGAATGGGCCGGAGTTCCCCAATTTGAAAAGCTTGGTTCCAACACCAAATCCATTAGAAGCTGCTGCTGCAAAAGAGACAGAAGCCCCCTGTGCAGCAGAGGACACCACCACTGTTGATTTGTTAATGGAGTTGATCTCTCCTGTTTGTTTTTGTAACAAAGTTTGCTCTCCAGGCCCTTTTTATGTGAGAACTATCGCAGCCCTTTCAGGTTGGTCCATCATTTTGGTACATGAGTGCTCTCGCCTTTTGCTGCACCAGTGTAATCCCACATAAGCTACTGGCCGCTATCCAGGTTTCAGGTCAATCTAGAATTCTGCAGTGATTATTGATACACGTTAGCTGAAGCCCAGACAATCAGGATTGCCCCACTCTTGTTGCTAAGACCTGCTTTTGCAGCACCCCGCTTCATAGGGAAGTAGTGTGACAGATGATACTTCCAACTCTTGCCTCCTCTTCCTGCCCATACTCCACCCAAAGGAGAGTGTAAGCACCCGCAAAAACAGGTTGGGTTACAGTCATTAGCTTCCATCCCACTCCCCATCCAGGCCACTACAGGACCCTTCTAGGGCGCCTCTCTGGGTTTGGTGTTGGCTACTCACCCATGTTTCCACAAGCTTTACTCGGTTATGCCACGCGAAGGCCCCAGCTTACCCTATCTAGCTCCCAGAGCAAATATCTTAACTAATAAGGAGGTGGGCTTAGCAATGACGGCGGCTGTCAAGCTATATCAAGAACTTTATAATGCTATGAACCACATTCTTCAAGGTGACGTGGACTTATTAAAAATAATCAATTGTTTACACCATCTATCTATCACCTTTAGTGCTACCAATGTGAAATGGAAAGCCCCTGCAACTGCTACCAAATCCCCATCAGGAAATGAACACCAATGACTCAGGTACAACCTTCTGGTTAATCCTCATCCAAAAACGCTCTGGAGGTTTCTGTAAATCCCCATTATACTCAACCAGCTCATCATTGGCCGAACTACAATCCATCATTTTATTTCTGACTGGATCCGCGGGTGTGATACAGAGACAAATGCTATTTACAAATGCTTGTTTCTCATGTGGCCAATGGGGCCATTATGAGGCTAGTTATCTGGGTAAACTGTATATCCATTCTGTTCCAGTTGCCCTGAACAAACTGGGAAAATGTTGAATGGAGTAAAGATGGGACACTCTACGTCTGATAATTCAAACTTAATTATCCCTGATGGTTCCCACAAGTCATTTTGTGTCAGCCCCAGTACACACCCTGACAATTTTTATATCATCAAATCCTAATAATATATTGGCCTCCAATTGATGGAGAGACCCCAATAACATAGACTTGGAGTTCCGCCACAATGTGCAAAGCTGTACGCCTGGAAAATCCTTAAGCAGAATGGTACAGTCAAAGGCAGACCTTCAACAAATGTCACAACCCTAGAGGTGGTGACCATGAAAATCCCAGTAGAAAAATTGCCCAGAAGTATCCTCATGTCAGCGCTGGTGCTATCACTTTTCTGGGCTAACTGGCAGCCCTTGGATGTTCATGTAATAAACACCAATGGTTCCTCTTATTCAGAACATACATATTGTAATATTTTTGTACAAGATACAAAATACAAGCCATTGTAGGTACTGGCGCCCAGTCAATTTATATCCACTAATCTTGTGGCTAAGCTTTTTCTGAAGCCTGACGTAGACCACCGGGTAGTGTATGGGACCATGTGGGCACAGAGTACTGTGTCAGAGGGAGCTTACAGTGCATTGCTTTGAGGTTTGGGTCAGTTGGCAATCTGCTCCAGCTGTAGTTTTGCCTAACATTAACTGACATGTTGATCAGTGCTGCATTCATTTGACAATTTGGAGCTATGGTCAATATGGCGGAAGAAACCATCAGTATCCTAGAACAACAGATCCCCATCTACTCAACCTCCAGCAGAACCTTGAAGGACATAATCCACTCCAGTCATATCAATCTAGTGCATAGTGATAGGGTAATTCCTGTTTAATATTGGCAGATAAAGCAGAGGACCAGAGCCCTTCCTAACCATATCTATGAGTACAGTGGTATTCCGGTATGGGCGGCGAGCACTTTAAGCATACTTTGCAGACATCAGGTCATAATAGGGACTAAGCTTGAAATAGATGTCCCTTAAGTACTATATGGGGAAATTGTTGGGCCCTACCAGCAATTTCAGCTCAAACCTCATGTGGTCCCAGGGCTACTGTTGCCAAGGCGTTGGGATTTGACCTATTTTCAGAAGGCAGGCCTTTGAAGTTCACGTTGTGGGTAGATATATAGGATAAATTGAATTAATAAGATAGAAGTTATAAGAACCTTTTTTACTAGAATATTTGGGGCCCTTTTATGGGTCTATAATAATTAATATAATTAAAAGTTGATATTCTGATTCTAATAAGGGAGATATCAATTCAATAATAAAATACTAAATAAAGGAATGTTAAAACAAGGTTGCTACAAAGCATCTGATAGATTCATATAGGAATGATTTCATCACAATCACATAGGACATCATCCTATGAGGATCTGGACCTTTTGGTGAAATATTTATATATCCTATTAGGCTTTTAGCATAATTCCTGAGACTTGGCCTTAAGAGAAGTGTTGAGTTTTACCACAGGATAAGGCTTAACCTTAAAAGGGTAAAATCCTGGCAGAGCCCCCTCAAGCCTTGACCTAGGGGGCAAACCTCTTCAAACAGTGTTGAGGGGATGAGGAACACCAGAGGTATCTGAAACTGGTTAAGTGTACCAATATTAAATGGTTTCCTTATTTGGATAAATTCGTTTATCACCAGGAGAAGATAGCATTAATTGTTTTGCTAAAATGTACATTGGGAGAATTATTTAACAGCGGCCAAATTTGTGTTGTTATAATCAAGTCAGTCCAAAAGCTATTTCTTTCAGCTCAGCATAACTTTCTGAGAAAATCATATGGAAAACACAGAAAGTAAATTTCAATTGCCTGCCATAGTTTCACTCTGATGTCCTCAGATTCTCCACCAGCTGATCCAGTGTGGGGCAGTGGCGAAAATCCCTCAGTATTTTCCATTTGATGGGAAAACATCCTCAGGCTGGCTTGACCAGTCATACCAAACCCCTGGGACACTTTGTTCCTCCCAAGGATCTTGATGCCCACCTCGCTAATACCCAAGTGGTACCTCGTTGCCCCCTGGTGCTCCCCCAGAGCAACATGAATTTTGGCCTCAGGGTTGATTATGGAAAACTTTTCCCATACCACGATCAAGCCATTATTGAAATGGATCAGGTGGTGATGACTCCCACAGTTTTATTGATTTTTGCCCCTATAAGGGGTATTTTTATCTCAGCTTCACCTTTGAAGCTGACTCCACCACTGCGGCAACTGTGCGCCTGATATTCCAGGGTACCCTTCTCCTCACAATTCAGAACTGGCACCCAGAGGATACCTCTTTGGTGGTTCAATTCGCTGGTTTGCCCACCCACCTCCCCCTGTGGTGCTCCACCAGGAGCTGATGGATGATTTGGCAGCCTATGGCTCCAACCCTATCTTACAATTTGTGGTCTCAAATGGGGCCACACGACTCACTGGGCCTCAGGCATATGCCACAATAAGCCCTGAATTTAGAAAAATTACCATTTTGATTCCCCCTTGCACCATCATTTCTTCTACCCCTGACCATCCGTTCTGGGCCAGCGTCAAGGGCAGGCGGACAATCTGTCCATCCTAATTTGAGTTGGACCACTCAAAACACAAGTGCCCCTCATTAGCTACTTCTGTTGGCTCTTATTTTTTGTCTGCTGATCTCCAATCCTCTGCCCACCTCATGCCATATCCAGTATGGGGTACAATCCTACCTCCCCCTCCCCCAAACCTGTTGCTGCACCTGCAGCCACCAATCAGCCTCCTCCTCGCCCCAGTGCCACACAAAATTCATTCAATCAAGCACCAGCATTGATCCCAGTTCAATCCCATGCTTCCTCCCATGAATCAACCAAACCTCAGCCTTATGCCAATTCCCTAATTCAATTCAACCAGAAACTATGGGAGTTATTGGCTGAAAATGACGAATCAGATAATCTCATTGAAGAACCACTCTGCAAATCAAGTGGTTCATTAATGCAGAATGAGACGCCAAATACCACCCTCATTTATATGCCCCACAGCTAAATACCGAATCAATTAGCAGTGACCACCAGCTGGCAGTCAAAGAAGCTGCCACACCAGATTGACATCCCCTCCGCAAAGCTGTCAGCAAATCAGTGGCAATGCTCACAGGAGGTATTCCCCCTCCTGTTATCCCCTCAACCCTCATCCCAAAAAGTAAATTTACAGTGAATCAATTGCACAAAAATATCAATGACGCTATCCACAACGTGGCAACTGTAGCACGGAATCCTAAAGCTAAGTTCACCCAAACCAATATTGCCACATTCATTTAACTCCCAGATGCCCACATTATGGCCAAAAAAGCTTCAGCTGAAGTATTAGCGCCATTTTCTTAGCTGGCAATTTCCATGAAATACCAATCATTAGTGATATTGAACCACATGCTACCAATGCCCCAACGCCCTTGCTATCCACCTTGACAGGCACCTTCTCTGGAATGAGGAAGCTGCTTTCAAATATGAGCCCCCTGATCCCCCTCCAATTCCTCCATAGTTGGATAAGCGGTTTCCCGCTGCCCACCTGGTTGGTTGTTTTCATTTGGTGTGTTTCATTCAATCCACTCATTTTGGGCATTTTGTTTAAAATAATTATTTATGTTAGTTTTTAGTTTAGTTTTTAGTTTTGATAATGTCCATCCCCTGGTTGGCTTACCTCAAATATTAGAATCAAGTAATTCCTTATGTGAGCCTTTAAAAATTCCAAATGTTCAGAGTTTGAGATAGTCATCTTTTGTAAATGGACAATTAAGCTTTATACAACTGAAAAATGGGCTGATCTCATATATTGGTAAAGTGAAAGTAATAATACTATAAAGTTAGAAACAAAATAAGTTATCAAATAATATCAGCAAGTTTAAAGTTAGAGATGCTCAATTCCTAAAAAGATTGGTATGCTCATTATAGTTGCAAAGAGCTGAGAAGCCAGTTAACGCTATTGATTGGATTAGTTTTGAAGGTATAAATGCTACATCCTTAATTTGAGGAACAATGAGGATTATTAGGTGGATTGAATATTATAATAATTTTATTTAGAGTGTGGATCAAGTGGATTAGCTTTCATATAAACACTCTTAGTTAAACTCTCAAGTTTTTGATTGAAATTGACCCAGATATTATTTTAAATTATTGAAGTTGAATAATCAATTTCATAAATTGGCCCTTGAATTATTTTTTAGGTGATAGTCCTCGCTCTGAGGGTTGGAGTTTAGTTTTATGGAATCTAACATCTCTCCAGGTGGAGTTTCTTCATAAATTAGGTTTAGCTGAGTAACCACAATTTTTTAATTGTGGGAAATTATAGAATTGAAAAGATTGGTCAGAATTAGAATTATCATCGTTCCTAATAGTTAGATCAGAGGGTTTGGATTTTAAAATCAAATGGATGGCCAGATCCATGAGTTATACTAATTGTAGGGCCTAAATCAGGTAATTTTGACTCTTCAGCCACAAGGATATTACCAAAGTTATTAGTATAAAATGAATAATTGTTGAAATGTTGGGGATTAAAATTAATGAGGAAAGAGCTTTGACTTTTGTATCTTAGGACAGATTATTAGTCCCATCCAAGGACAGATTTTCAAATGAGGTTTATTAATCCATCGTGGGGGTTAATTCCTCCTCATTAATTTCATTTTTGGACAGTATATTAGTCTCTAATAATGTTAGGATTTAGATTGAGGTTAATTCATCCATCTTAGAGTTCATCTACTCATTACTGATTTGATTGTTGGATAGATTATTAGTCTCATCCAGTACTTGATCCTTAGTTGAGGGGGATATATTCATCTTAACTGGTTTATTTAAATTCTATGAATCTTGGCAAGCTTTATTAGCAGAATTGGCAAGAACATTTGTTGTTTTGTGCCTTTTGAATTATGCTTAATTTCCATTTACAACTATCAGCATACTTGGTGATCTCTCTTAATATATTAAATCTATTTGAGTACTGTCTATCGTCAGTATTTTCATGAGACTTTTTAAGCTGAATAATAGCTGCATAAATAAGCTCCTCCATTTGGTTCTCAGTAGACTAATAATCATGTGCCCAGTTATGGGGACTTAAATTAAGAGTTAAAAGATTTTCCAAGTCTTCTCTAAGCTTGGCAAGCTGGTTGTGAAGTTGATTTGGCACTTCTTGAAATCTCAGGTATGATTTGATTTGGTTGACCAGGGTTGAAGCTTTACCCTCATGGTGCGGCTCAGAAGTGCCCTGGCAAGGAGCACCTGTGTTGGGATTTGACCCATTTTTAGAATGCAGGCCTTTAGAGTTTGCGTTGTAAGTCAACATATAGGATGAAGTAAATAAATTATAAAGAAAGAAGTTAAAAGTCCTTTTTCTATTAGAATATTTGGGACTCTTTTATAGGGTTATTAATAATAATATAAATAAAAGTTGATATTCTGATATCTGATAAGGGAGTTATCAATATAATCATAATATCAATTAAAGGAATATTAAAACAAGGTGCTACAAAGCACCTATAGATTCAGATAGGAATGATTTCATCACAATTCGGATAGGACATCATCCTTTGAGAATCTAGACCCTTGGTAAATTCTTATTGTATCCTATTAGGCTTTTATCATAACATCTGAGACTTTCCTTAAGGGAAGTGTCAAGGTTCACCCCAAGATAAGGCTTAACCTTAAAAGGGTAAAATCACAGCACCAGGACATGGGGAAGTGAAGGTTTTGCTAGCAAACCTACAGAATGAGTCTATGAAGGTTCAAAGGCACCAAGTGGTGGCTTATTTCATTTGACTCCAACTGATGAAGTCCGCCATATTCATTATGTTGGGTCTTGGGAGGACCTCAGCTTACCTTTAAAAACCCCATTCAGCGTAATGACAGTGGTTTTACAGAAAGCTCTTACTGGGCTTTCAGAGGAACAGAAAGATAGGGAGATGGCCCTGTTTGAAAAATACCAAGATATCTTTGCTTCTGATGACCACACTTTTGGTTGTGCATGGAAGGTGGTGCATTGGGTAGACACGGGGGACCACTCTCCCATTTGTTCTTGGTCCATCTGGTGCTCAAAGGCTGCAGAGAAAGCAGTCTCCAATGAGGTAGACAAATTGATTGAGCAGGGGTGTTAAAGACATCCAAGAGTCTGTAGACATTGCCAGTGCTAGATGTTAAGAAAAAAGATGGCACAAACTGGGTGATCATCAACTTCTAGAAGCTTATTAGCATCACTAAGAAGGATTCCTATCCTCTCCCATGGATTGATGATGCTTTATATTGGCTCAGAGGTGCTAACTATTTCTCTGCCATAACTTGATATTGGGGTACTGGCAGATTGAGTTTCCATTGGTGGGAAGTGAGAAATGTGCTATAATCACCTTGAAGGGGTTATTCCAGCCTACACATATGCCACAGGGTTTGTGCAACGCCCTGGCTACAAACCAGCGGGATATGGGACTTTCTTAGGTGATCTGAAGCTGTCCTGCGTTTTAATCTACCTTAAAAATATCATGTTTTCTCATGGACGTTCACAGAGCATCTTGACCACTTAGAACAAGTGTTCCACTGCCTTGCTAACGCTAACATCATGATCAAGCTTTGGATGTGTCAGTTTTTCAAAGAACAATTGGAATACCTCAGGTTTGTGGTAAGCCTAAAAAGGGCTTAACCCTCATCCAGTAAAGATGGAAGCATACATAAGATGACTTGGTGTTGGGATTTTTGCCCATATTCCCAGCCTGCTAGATTACCAGGAATCGCTAGGGGATAATTCCCTAAGGCGAAGTGAATTGGAAATTGGTTGGCCCGAGTTTTGGAGTAACTACGTTCAGGGGATTTTGGGATATTTGCCTAGTCATATCCATCTGGGATCGATCCAGACAAATACTTAAGATCTCATCAGGCAGAGTTGCCAACGAAATAGGGGCATCTGATAGTGATTAACTATCAGGTGTACCAATTCGAATCAGTTGGGTCTCATCACCAACCAATTAGATTTAAGTAGCATTTGAAGCCAAGTTATGCCACCTGCAACTAGCAAATCAATCATTTGGTTTGTGACCTTCTATAATGAGTAAAGAGTCTCATTGCCTAAGCAGGTCGATAGCTAAGTATGGTTGGCTCGCTTGGATTGAGAGGAAAACGTTAGGGACACGTTTTCTGACTCTTTCCATATAGGTCTTAAGGATGTCCAATAATTGAATCTTAGCCAGGATGGGGAAGACCATCACTGCCGAGACAAGGATGGGTGATTAGATAGCAACAGCTGCCGTTTTATTGAAGAGGTGTCAACTGAGGGTTGGATGACCGAATCCCCACTATAAATTCCCTAGAATTTATTCCTAATAAAAAACAGATAACTAGATCATATTACAGATATATAGTTCTTAAGTTGTTCATCTGGTATATAGTTTAAGTAGTAAACTATCATCAGCTTTCATTTTGATATTCTTCTCTAGAATATTATTGCTTTGTGCAATAATTGGGAGACTCTTAGAGTAAAGAGTAAATATCTGAGCAGGGATTTAGAGAAGATTGAGACACAATTGGGGATCGCTGCTGACTGTGTGTTGGACCAAAGAGACTGTCACCAGGGAATCTCAGCGAAGATCAGGTTGGATAGAATGAGGGAACGAATCCCTAGATCAAAACATATAAAGTATAAATTCAGGAATACTGGACAAGCGTCGGCTGAGATATAAGAATTCATACTCAACTATGGATAATAGTCATTTTATTATTGTCAATCGATAATCTAAGTTACTATACAATGTGGAAGAAATGCACAAGAAACTGAACCTGTGCAGTAAAAAGATTACTAAGGTTGTTTGCCAATAATAACCAGACAAGTAAATTTTTACAAGTTGGTGCTCACTACAGGGGTAGTTGAGTTGAAGAATTTATAAGAATGTTGTACAAAGATGAGATATGCAAACTGTGGATTGAGTTAGCCACTGTGAATCAGAATGCCCTAAACTCAGCGGATCATTGGAAATTCTCAACCTTGGAAGAACGAGTCGCCAGGGTGGAGGAAGGGATATATAGTGTTGCAAGTTTTGGTAACGAGTCACTTGGGAAAGTAGTTCATTGAAGAAGAAAGAAATGGACTTTGTTCGAGAGGTCTTAGATCTGAAAACAGAGTGAGAAGTGGATCGCATTTGTTTGAGAAATTTCAGCTTGGATATAGAGTGACTGATCAAACGGGTGGAGGAACTTAAAACTCACAAATGTGGTTGTAAGTCAGATATGGCAAGCGATGCTGAATAAAGAAGTCCTTGCACAATACTTTGGAAGTCAAATACACCAAGGAACATGTTGCCTGCTTTTGCTGCTATTTTGGAGATGACACCTGAAGTCACTACTCAAGTTAGCTAAGTGGCCAAGCCTAGAGAATCAGCTAGAGATAACTCAGAGGAAATTAAGGCAACGCCAAAATTGCCAACGTTCCATCAGGATAATGCCCCAGCATTTTTCCGACTGTTTGATATGACCATGTATGGCTATGGAGATTGTCAAAAGGCGTTGATGGTCACAAATTGCCTTGACACCAACTGTTAGAACTTAGTGTTACCTCACCTGGAGGGGGACAGCTGGTCATATGCGGAGGCAAAGGCGGCCATCATGAAATAATTTGGGAGTCTGACATGCATGTTAAAGTGCAAACAGGAATTTATGGAAAACCAGTTCCATAAAGATGAGTCTCTAGCAAGCTTTGAAGATTGGTTTTACCAGGAGTCGCAGATCCTGGTCAGAGCGAAAGTTCTGGATAACTTTGATGTCAGAATCGCCATGCAAGCGGCCCTTCAGCTCTATCACAATTTGCATCACATGATGTCTTCAATGTTTGCAATAGAAATAACTACCTCGCAAATGGTAGACAATTTCAAGATTTTGGGAGCGACATTTGATGCCCCAAATAGAAGCTTCAAATCTAATCTGGTACACAATTCGAATCCCATGAAGGGAAATAAAGGAGCTAAAGAGATGACCAACCAAACTGTGCTGGGGAATAAGCCCAAAGAATGCAGATGGTTGAATAAGAAGGAGAAGGTCTGCTACCAATGTGGTGGGAAAGGAAATTTTGCCATGCACTGTAAGAATCCAAAGGGTCAGCTCAACGTGTCCAGGCAAAAGAGTCAGACACTACTAAAGACTCAGGAAAAGGGCCCACGGCCTAGATGGGGAACAGTCTAGAGCTGCTGAGAAGCCTGTTCCTCCTGACATTCTGACTGATGAAATTGATATCAGTGATCTTTTTGTGGACGATGAACATGATCAGCATATCAAGTGGTCAATTTGGATGTAAATTTCATGACAAGAGTCGGGGAAAAGAGAATCAACCCCAAGATAATCAAGGAAGTTGCCCGGCTGTATGCCTGACATCTGGTGTACAAGATTTGAACCGCTGAGAATCCTGAAGAATCATCTGAAGTCTGATCAGATGAGGCCAAACTGTCGATCCCCTCAGAATGATAAAGGAATTATTTCCTGATTTATTGGAACAAATTATTAACACCCTCGATTCAGCTAATAACGCCACTATTCACTCAGTAAATGATATCTTACAATACTCCAAGTGTACATATATAGATATACTAGTGAATAAAGTACAGGTGAGGGCGATTGTTGACAGTGGAGCGCCTATTAATATTGTCTTGACAAGCTTGTGAAAAGGATAAAGATCTCGCCTGACTTGGAACAATAGAAGAATTATGGGGCAGTTTGGCCAAATACCAACATCTCATGTGGAGCATATATCGCTTTGTCACTGCGATTCAGATCCCTGGTGGTATCTGCACCAGCAATAGTTTTGGACAACCAGAAATATGACATTCTGATCGGAAAAGAGTTTTTAAGCAAGTACAAAGTTAAATGTAACTTCAATGATAATACGTTAACTATATTGGGTCAGACGTTATCATTGTTATATCAGAAGGATGGTGAAGCTCCACTGAATAGGAGAAACAACAACATCAATCTAATATACAATGACGTCATTGTCCCAATTTGTTACCAATTAGTTGGTAGGAAGTGAAGAGAAATGCTGGCGGAAATCTTAGAGAACTGGGGAATTCCACTGAAGATCAAGAATGAGAAGATCATACCGCCAGGATCACAGATGATAGTTGACATGGGGTTGACATTGGAGATACCTGAGCTGTTGTATGGGGAAGTTGGAAGCCCCTGGAAGAAGCTCAGAGTGGAGCCTTGGGTGGCTCCTGGGATAATAATTCTGGGCTATGGAGAAATTCGAGTTCTCCTGGTGAACTTAAGTGGAAAACTGATGAAGATCAAGAAGAATTAGATCATCATATTTGTTCATCTGATCCCAATGGCCAAATTGAGGAGATTCCACGATTTTGGGACTCTCAATGAGATGGGATTACCGTCAAGGGTAACTGATAGCATCAACCTATTGGTTGATCAAGAGCAGCTCACTGATCTGTCAGAAGGTCATCAAGAGGAGGTGCTCAAACTATTTGAAAATTATTATAAAAAGTGTTCGCTCAGGATGACCACAATTTGGGATGCGCAAGAGATGTGATCCACAAGGTGGACATTGGGGAAAATTTGCCGATCAGAATGAGATTGATTTGACAATCAAAAGCCACTGAAGCGGTAGGTGAGGATGAAATCAGCAAACTAGTGAAGCATGGGCTTCAAGTTCCACCATCGAGTCCCTGGGTGAGTCCAATTCTAATTGTGAAGAAAAAGGATGGCTCCAACCGGGTGGTGATCAACTACTGAAAGCTGAATAAAATTACAAAGAAGGATTTGTATCCCCTACCAAGGATCGACAATCTGCTAGATCAATTGGGAGAAGCGAAGTATTTCTCCATGTTGGATCTGATCCCAAGATGTTGGCAAATTGACTTGCTAAAAGAAGACTAGAATAAAACGCGCAATTATTACCATGCAGGGGCTATACCAACTGATGAGGATGCCCCAGAGTCTATGTAATGCGCCTGCAACGTTTAAGAGGGCTATAGACGCCATACTTAGCGACTCAAAGTTGTTATGTGTCCTGGTATACCTGGATGATATCAATTTATTCAGTAGGAAGTTTACTGATCACCTACACAACTTGGAAGAAGTATTCAAATGACTGTCCGTGGCTAACTTGAAGATTAAGCCAAGGAAGTGCCACTTCTTCAAAAAGAGTTGAAATATCTGAGATTTGTAATCAACTCCAGTTGATTGCAGCTGCAAGCCCAGAAGATAGAAGCCATAAAATGGATGGCTGTGCCAAAGAGTGTCCAAGACATCCAATTGTTCCTTGGGATGGTTGGATATTACAGAAGATTTATTCAGGACTTCACCTGAATAGTTGAGCCCTTATTCCATCTGTTGAAGGATCCAAAAAAGGACTCGTATGGAATGAAGAGGCTCAGGAATCCTTCAATGAGCTACACCAGTATTGAGTAGATTCTCCAATTCTGAAATATTCAAATTTCAATTGAGAATTTATTATACAAACTGATGCTTTGTTGACAGCAATTGACGCCATACTAAGCCAAGTAGATGAACTTGGGGACGAACATCTGGTAGCATATGTGAGCTGGACACTCTCAGCCGCTGAAAGGGACTACACCATGACTGAACGTGAATTTCTTGCAGTCATTTATGCATAAAAGCAATTTCAGGTGTACATCCACGGCATGCACATTAAAGTGGTGACAAACCACTCTTTGTTGCGTTGGCTTCACAATTTGAGAAAGCCAGAAGGGCGACTGGACCAAAGGACACTTAAGCTACAGGCTTATGATTATGAGATTGTCCACCAAGTGGGGGCTTCTCACCAGAATGCGGATGGCTTATTGCAGTTACCAATGGTCCAGATTGTATACCCTCAGGCAGATGAGTTATTCCAGATAATGGACAATGGAGAAATTGGGAACGAGCCCTGAGAAATCCAAGGTGCACTTTGGAAAGTGATGGAAACACTGGTACCATGGATGGACAAGTATTTAAGACGATTAATGGGAGGCGGTTACTATTCCTGAAGCTGTTGGAAAGAGCAGCTATTGTGCAAGCAGCTCATAAGGTTGCTGGGCATGGAGGTCTGAGGAAAACAACTGATCATATCCGCAGTACACTACTAGAAATCCATCAACTATGATGTCGCAGACTATCTAGCTTGTTGCATGAAGTGCCAGCTGCACAAACCACATTAAAATACAACTGGATACCAGATGTACCGCCCTGGATTTGCCTGGCATACAGTGTCCATTGATGTAATGGGACCGTTGACAATGAGCACAGGTGGAGTCAAGTACATTATAGTTGCCATCGACCATCTGATGAGATGGGCTGAAATGAAGGCCCTAACAAAAGTAGATGCTACCAGCACCGCGAGGTTCATCCTGGATCAAGTAGTATATTGACATGGATGTCCGCAGGTTTTACTTAGTGATAATGGGACAAACTTCATGCCTCATGTGATCCCACAATTAAATGAGATAATGGGGATTAGAGAAGTCATGTCAGTACCCTACCAGCCAGAGATGAATGGACTGGTAGAACGGGTGAACGGAACGCTGGCTGTGACACTGAGGAAGCTGGTCGCAGGAAGAACTTCTGCATGGGGAATGTATCTGAGTTCAGTGACATTTACCTACAATATTGTCATCATACAGTGATGGGAAAACGCCTTTTAAATTGTTATATGGGAGAAAGGCCGCGTTGCCACCAATTTTATATTTTGTGGTGTAACCAACGTCAGGAATGAGTGCCAAACAGTACTTGACCTGACTGACGAATATCCTGATTAATATGCAATCATAAGAATTTAATACATCAATGAAGAAAAGGATATGAGCGAAATTGACAGATGATAAGAATTGACTGGACTTAGCAGAATATTGAATAGGTGAAAGAGTAGCCTATTGCGATATGCATGGTTTTGGGAGAAGAAACAGACTAGATATGTTGTGGTCAGGTCTGTTTGAAGTTATCACTAAGAAGGCGACTGACACCTACTCCATCAAGAATCTCTTGGATAGAAAAGTTGTGAATCAAGTCCATGCTAAATACTTGAAGCAAGGGATCAATGAAAAAATAAAAGAGTTCCAAAAGGACCAATGAACCATTAAGTTGGTCATGTCCTGATGATTAGGTCAAGTCCAAAAAGGACCTCTGAACCAATCTAGATGGTTAAGTCTGAAAAAGGGACCTCTGAATTATAGAAAACTGGCAGTATTAAGTACCCAAGACCAGGGGGTGGAAGGAGAGTTGGTAGGGTGTATGGCTACCAACCTGAAGGTTGCGGGTTTGATTCCCGCCCTTCGCACATTGATTAGGGTGCCAGCCAAAGGAAGCTATTGGTGGTTAGTAGGTCTAATAACACGAAAGCCTTACCCATGACGTAACCAGAAAAATTTGAGTCCTGATCCAGAGGTGGAAAAACTTTCTTTGACGGAGTTGACCCTGTTCAGGTTTCATGTCATTTCTTTCTTTCTTTCAGTAATGCCTGTCCCCTGGTAGGCTTGCCTCAGTTAAATAAGTACCCAGGACCCAATTTGGGAAAAAAATAAAAGATAGACCGCTGAACCAAAACAAGGTCAAGTCCTATGGAAAAAAGAAGAATAAAAAAAAAATTGATAAATGATATTGAAAAGGATTATAAACTGCATAGAAAAAACCAATATAGCTTTATAATTTTTGTTTTTATTAATTATCTCAATATGGGGATGATTCCACCTATGTCACCTCTTGGGGGAGGGAGGATGTATCGCGGTAGGAGTGAACAGCCCATCAAAATTGATGTGAGATTGGATGCCAGCAAGGGCTAGATCACATGAAACCACATTCTTTAAGCAAATGCAGAGCCCTGCGAGAAAGTGACTAGGGGAAGGGAAATTGAAATGTCGGATGAAGCCAATTGTACAACCCCAGAGTGGGGAGGAAAGCAATAGTATAAGAAGAGGCAGTTGGTGAATAACCCCAAGTAATCCCAATATGGTACTGGAGCTGGAAGATTAGTCATGAGTGCCTGGCAACGGGCTTTATCAAGAACACTGGACATATGGGCTGGCAGCGAACAAGGGATGCTTGATGGGGGTTTCCAAATCATGCCCCCTACTAACGCCATCAGTGGAAGATACCAATGGGAAGTGCCTGTGAAGAGATAGTCATGCAGGGAATGAATGGCATCCTGCAAGTGATGACTATGGGCTTCTCAGAAGCTGAAGCTGAAGGAATGGTGAAACCTGGGAGAGGCTGGAAGCCTTTGGAACAGCTTCAAAGAACTTGGCTGGCAAAGCAAAGAGCATAAGCTGCGGTATCCCAATCTAGGATGTTCTCAAGATCAGAGGGATTCAGCGCTAGGGACAAAGACTCAGTGACTTGGGCCTGGAGTTCAGTGTAGGGGAGCTCAAAGTGAATACTGTTACCAACGGAGCGCTCGGTAGCCAGGATAGCAGGTTTTTAATATCGTCCAAGTTGGAAGAGGAACTCAGGAAGCAGGTCCAACCTGACAAAAAAACGAGCAATCAAGAGCAAACGGCATAGTCTCCAGAGAATTCACAATGATGGTCAGTGCATCAGCAAAAGGAGCCAAATCCAGGAGAGTTTTTGAAATACAAATCTGGAATTGACAACATAAGAATCAGCCAAAAGTTGTTTGAAATGATTGCAAGCCTGGTTTCAGAGGGATTAGTTACCATTTCCAGTAATTTGATGGAAGGGCTAGCCGCTGGCACCAGACTAGGCGTATGAGTCCTGGAAAGGCCATAGAAGAAGTTCCACCGTGTATCCTGACCCATCTGCTGGAAGAGCAAGAGGTCTTGATCAGACAAACTATTTGGAAGCTGCTGGTATTGCGACTCAGAATTTGACATGAGTTAGATGAGAGGGGAGATGCCAGACTTATATGGAAGTCGACACTATGCACTCTACAATCCATTAAGCTCCAATTTTGGAGAAACTAATCTCAAAATTAATGGGATAAGCTTTCCAAGAGAAGAATTAGGAATGACTTAATCCAAGAGGTTATGAGAGAAGTAACAAGGGCAAACATAAATAAGTATTCTTAATTAAGCTGTGAAATGAACATCTATGGCAAGAGTCTCCTGTCTAGGATGAGGAGAAAATCAGGAAATTGAGGACGCTGGACTAAGAGTCCTGAATATGACAACTGGTCATATGCCCTGACGTGGGAAAACTGGATCTCAGGACTTATATTGTCATTAGTAAATCAATCAGACTGGCACGACAGTAGATTGTGGGGACCGCACTCTTAGTAGGCAGTAATGAGGAGGAAGAGGAAGAGCGCCACATGCCAAAGGTCATCCCAAGCAGCGTTGAGTACTGATGATCATACTCTGCTTGAGCCAATGAAGAATTTGACTGAGTGTCTGAAGCAGTGTTCTCATGCCCCAGTCCTTTTCTCGCTGGAAATCTAGGAAAGAGGGGGGATGTGTTGGGGTTTTGCCCATATTCCCAGCCAGCTAGATTACCAGGAATTGCTAGGGGATAATTCCCTAAGGCGAAGTGAATTGGAAATTGGTTGGCCTGAGTTTTGGAGTAACTATGTTTGGGGGATTTTGGGATATTCGCCTGGTCATATCCGTTGGGGATCAATCTGGACAAATGCTAAAGATCTCATTGGGTGTAGTTGCTAACAAAATGGGGCATCTGATAGTGATTAACTATCAGGTGTACCGATTGGGATTGGTTGGGTTTCATCACTGACTGATTGGGAATGAATAGCAAGTTGCAAGTTGAGTGATGCTGTCTGCACCTAGCAAATTGATCAGTTGGTGCGTGACCTGCCTTAATGGGTAATAAGTCCCATTACCTAAGCAGGTCGCTAGCCAAGTATGGTTGGTTCGCTTGGATTGAGAGGTAAACGTTAGGGACACGTTTTCTGACTCTTTCCGTTTAGGTCTTGAGGATGTCCAATGACAGAATCCTAGCCAGGATGGGGAAGACCATCACTGCCAAGATGAGGCTGGGTGATTCAACAGCAATGGCTGCTGTTTTATTGAAGAGGTGTCAACCAAGGGTTAGACAACCAAATCCCCACTATAAATTCCCTAGAATTTATTCCTAATAAAAAACAGATAATTAGATCATATTACAGATATATAGTTCTTAAGTTGTTCATCTGGTATATAGCTTAAGTAGTAAACTATCATCAGCTTTCAATTGTGCTATTCTTCTCAAGAATATTATTGCTTTGTGCAATAATTGGGAGACTCTTAGAGAAAAGAGTAAAGATCTGAGCAGGGATTTAGATAAGAAGGAGACACAATTGGGGATCCTGACTGTGTGTTGGACCAAAGAGACTGTCACCAGGGAATCTCAGCGAAGATCAGGTTGGATAGAATGAGGGAACGAATCCCTAGATCACGACATCTCAAGTATATAATCAGGAATACTGGCTGAGCATTGGGCTGAGATATAACAATTCATACTCAACTACAGATAATAGTCATTACCTATTATCAATCGATAATCTAATATACTATACAACGTGGACAAAGTGCTCAAGAAACTGAACCTGTGCAGTAAAAAAGATTATTAGGGTTGTTTACTGATAATAACCAGACAAGTAAATTTTTACACTTGGCCAGGCATTAAATGTGATACCCAAATGTTATTGGGATGGTCAGTTACTAATAGAAGTTATTCCCAACTTCAGCTGTATTGTGGCATTACTCTTTGAGTTAAAAAAGAAGAATGCCACCCTTTACTGGACATAATGATGTAAGAATGCTTTCGAGGACCTCTGGACTGCATTAGCCAGTGCGCCTGCTTTACAATACCCTTAATTTCGATAAGGAATTTATTATACAAATGGATGCTTTCCTTTCCGCTGTAGGGGCCGTTCTATCTCAAAAAAATGATGAAGGTGTGGAGCACACCCTTGCATTTTGCTGCTGAATCCAGAATTGTCATGAACATAATTACACCGTGACTGAGCAGGAGTGCTTGGCATTAGGATGCTTATAAACAGTTTTCAGGTATACCTTCACGGGGTGAAATTCAAAGTGGTAACTGATCATGCCTCCTTATGTTGGCTGCAGAATCTTTGGGAACCAGAAGGGCAGCTCGCGTGGTGGGCATTGAAGCCATCAAGCATATGACTTCAAAGTAGTATACTGGCCAGGGGTAAAGTATCATAATGTGGACTGCCTCTTGCAATTACCAACAGTAGCCATACAGCAAACTTGGCAGACATTATTATGAGAAGATGATTATGGGAAAATATCATAATGAGCCGCCACAGGTGATCAAAGTGCTAGATGGGCTTAGACGGGATATCTTCTTGCACAATGGATAAATTATATAAGCAGATTGGAGAATTGACGCTGAGCTTCCCAAAACCCTCTGCCAGGCCAGCAATTATCTTGGATGCACATAAGGCGGTAGGTCATGGAGGGTTTTGGAAAACGCTGGAGTTCTAGCAACCCCATTAAAATTGGGAGAGTATTCAGTATGATGTGCTCAAGACAGTTGCTTGTTGTCACCAGTGCCAAGTGGAGAAACCTTTCCACAAGAAGACCACCTATTAGCTGGTTGAGCCTCATTTCGAATGGCATACTGGTTTTCTTGATGTGGTGGGGCCTCTGCCAACTTGTGCAAACCGCTCAAAGTATATAATAGTATTAATTGATCATTTAATGAGATAAGTGGAAGCAAGATTGATCAACAATTTGGGGGCTGTCACCACCGCAAAGTTTATCATGGATTGTATCATTCCTCAATATGGCTGCCCACAATTTATCCTCATGGACAATGAAACCAACTTCATGTTGCATATCCTGCCCAAGTCAAAAAAAAACTGATGGCAATCTGCAGGGTCTTGACTACACCTTTCACCCCAATCTAATGGAATGGTGGAATGTGTCAACGGGACATTGGTAAACATTTTTTAATAAGCTGGTAAAGTAACGGCCCTCTGAATGGATTACCTTCCAGTCCACCGCCATTATTGCCTATAATATCAGCTACCACTCGTCAACAGGAAAAAGCCCTTTCAAGCTGCTCTATGGTAGACATCCATCTTTGCCCACTTTGCTTTACTCCTGTGTGGAGGATACTGGCGGAGTAGAACTGCAGCGTTAAATGACTAACTTAATGTACACATTGATAAAATTACAAACAGAAGCTTCTTTTAACTTCTTGTCTAAGAAGATTTGTGATATGGTGGCAGATCAAAGTAGATGTTGCAGACTCTCATAGTTTGCTGTAGGAGATCATGTCTTGCTCCGCAATCAATATGGATTTGGAAGGAAGAAAAATCTCGCTAACATCTGGACTGGACCGTTTGAAATAATTGAGTAGACTGGTAAAGATGCTTACACCATTAAGGAACCTGCAGGTGGTCAGATTATCAACCAATTTCACAGGAAGTTCCTTCAAGCATACAAGCAATAGGATCTTATTGTCCAGTCAAAGGGGGGTAATGTGAGAAATTAATATGACTGGATGATAAGCCATATATCCAGCGGATCATAATTCATGAGTTGAGGTGAGCCTCAAGACCAAGTGAAGAGTATATTGATGCAAGAAAAATTGATCAAAGTATTCATAGTTCAGCAGATCAAGGGAATTCTGCTGGTACCTTGATGGTATAATAAAACAACTAAAATTGCAGCAAATAGGAAATTACTAAGTGAAAGGGTTAAAACTGATTAGGAATAACAAGGATTGAGAGTTGAGCGTGAGAATTAGAAAGAGGGTCTTTTGAAAAAAGAAGAAGAAAATAGAGAGGGCTTAGCAGAAGTAGTCTGTTAATAAATATATTAAATAAAGTAGTTCTGGTGAGGCAATAGCTCCTTATTATTAATATATTTCGTTTTTATTGAAATCAGCAATCATCATATTGTTTGTCCATTACTTAGTGGGTTTTACCCTGTGCAGCCAGTTTGGCGGATTCAACCAATATATCCAAAATATAACAAAGTGGTTATTCCAAAAATAATTAACTTGTACAAAATGGGATGCTAGTGCTCTCCAAAAGTCCTTGGCCTCCCCAGTGTTGTTTAATAAGTATAAGGATGGTTCTGACTGCATGGTTATAGACTATTTCAAATTTAAAAAGCATTACAAACAAAGAATCCCTATCCTTTATCATAGATCAACAATGCGCTGGACCACTTGGACAGGCATCAATATATATTAACCATGGATTTAATTTCTGGCTACTGGCATAATGAGCTTCCCAAGGAGAACCAGGAAAAATGCTCTATGATTACAGCCCAGGGCATCTACCAACCAACTAGAATGCCGTAGAGGCAGTGCAATGCCCCTGCAACCTTCCAGCGGGCTATGGATAGCATCCTCAGCGATTTAAAAAATTCCTGTGTCCTTTTTTATTTAGATGAAATTAACGTTTACCCTATAACGTTCAATGAACACTTACTTTTAAAAAGTGTTCTGTCACATAACAAAGCATATTTAAAGATCAAGCCGTGTGAGTGCAATTTTTCTGTTAGCAGTTAAAATAATTGTGGTTTTTCATTGATAAACATGGCTTGCGTCCCCAGAAAGTAAAGGATGAAGCTATCAAGTGAATGGCATGACCAAGTAGTAAGCGTTACATACAAGTTTTCTTTGTAATAATTGGCTATTATTTCCAGTTTGTAAAAAACTTTAGAAAAATAGGGGAACCGCTATTTCACCTCATTAAAAGTGGTGTACCATTTGAGTGATCCAGGAATTGTCACATAGCCTTTGATAAATTATGGCTTTACCTGACTCAAGCGCCACTGTTAATGTACCCAAATTTCGTAAACCCATTTATTATTCAGATGGACGCTTCACTCACCACCCTTTGGAAAGTTATCTCAAATTAATTCTGACAAATTTGAACATTCCATGGCTTATTGTATCCAAACCCTGGACATTCATGAATTAAACTATATGGTAACTGATAATGAGTGCCTTTTAATTATTTATACATATAAACAATTCTGGGTTTAAATCCATGAAGTACACTTTACTGTGTAACTGATCATGCCTCTAAAGTGGTTAAAGAATATAAAGAAGCTGGAAGAACGTTTGGCCCACTAACCTTGAAATTAAAGCCTATATTTTTGAATTTAGCATTGACCTGGCTTTAAGCATTAAAGTGCTGATGGGTTATCTAAACTGCCTACTGTGGACTTATTAGCTGATGTGGCTGATGATTTATTCAATAAAATGCTAAACTAAAGTCATAGCAATGAACCAGCAGAAGTTCAGCGCTCCATGGAAAATTTATGGAAGAATACTAAAGTCAAAAATAGGAAGCTATATAAGGTGCTTTGTGATCATCAATTTTGGATACATTAACCAACGGAGCAAACTGATATTATCATTGGGGCCCACAAGGCGATGGGGCACAGCGGATTAAAGAACATGTTTTAATTATTGAGACAGCACCAATATTGTTAGTCTATTTATTTGATGTTTACAAGACTCTCTGCTGTTGTAAGGAATGCCAGGTGGAAGGGCCTTACTGAAAAGCCACCTCCTATTAGTTGGTTGAACTCAACTTTGAATAAAATACTGTATCTAAGAATTTTCTGGGCCCATTGATAACACTTCTGGACAATTTACATATATAATTGTGGCTATCAATCACTTCACCAAATGGGTGAAGCCAAAGAAGTCCAGGATGCAACACCATGACTATAGAAAAATTTATTCTAGAGGATGTTATCTATTGGTATGGATGCCCTCAATCCTTGTTAATGGATAATGGGACCAACTTTACATCCCAGATAATTTTTTAAGCTTAATGACTTAATGGGCATATGTATGGTATTGTCCACGCCATATTACCTTGAGACCTACAGCACCATTTACTGAGTGAACGGTATTCTCTGTTAAAATTTCATAAGATAATTATGGCAAAGGCATCTAGCTAGAACCTTTTTTTTTTTTTTTAGTACTAGATGGTCCCTAGAACCTTTTCTTTCATTCCGCCGTTTTTAATTATAACATATATTATCACTTGGCCACAAGTCATTCCCTAGTCACTAAATACCATGGGAAATAACCAGCACTTCCATCAATTTTATAACTTTGTGTCATTCAAGAACTATAATCCCACAAAATATTTGGAAACTCTGGTGCATACTTTACTCAAACTACAGAGCGCTACATACTCCAATGAGCTGGCTCAGAAAAACAACCTTGTGAACTAAATAACTTAGACCAACGGCTGTTACCCCACTTTACTATAGGTGAACTTGCTTTATATTATGATAATCATGAATTTAGATGAGCTAGCAACCTGGGAATATATGGAAGGGGCCTTTTAGAATCACCAAGAAGACATCTACAGATGCCTATACTCTGAAGGATCCAGTTAAAGGTCAATTTATTAACTGGAGGCATGAAAAGTTTTTAAAGAAATATCTTTAGAAGTCTGAGCTGACAGCCCAAGTTCTTATTCAGTTAGTTGGCCCCCACACATCTTTGTTACCTGATGTTTGGTCAAGTGGGGGGAAATATTGTAATTAGTTTGATCAACCATCTGGATATAATACTTTTTATATATTTAATTTCATACCTTTTTAGATATTTAGACAGCATATTTGATCTTTACAGAAATTACTTTGCCAACATGGCCTCAGCTTTTATAAGTAGTGGCCTAAAGTATCATTATACTATCAATTGATTCCTGAAACCCCGCTGGCACATCTCTCAATTCCTAAACCTACAAGCTTCCAACGCTGTGTTCTTGATCATTATTTCGCCTCCTATTTTATCTTAGCATACTATTCTACGTTGCCCCATGTTGGCATAAAGCTTTCAGTAATAGATCATATACTTATTACAGAGGATAGCCAGTGTCGCAAGTCCAATATAACTGGATGATAAGCTGGGAATCGCTAGGGTGGATTGGATAAAATACAATGAACATGACATTGGGTTCAATCATTTGAGTGCCTAGAGATGATGTGATATTGGGATATAATGAGCTATTATTGGATCGCCTCCAAAATAAGGCGATAAGTCAATGTCAACATTTGATGAATACAAATTAAATAGCCTAAAATTAGGGTGATAGAGAGCTAAAAGAATAATAAGCAGAAATAGAGGATAATCAGCGTAATAGAATAGTCTAATCTATGAGAATGGTATTGTCTGAAGCCACTGTATATAAGTGATTTGGGCGATTGAGAGAGGTTAGGTTGTTTATAGAGGAAAGAGTAAGCGGACTAGGAAGGATCCACTAGATTATTTACAATAAATTAAGTGTTTTCAGGAATATTGCTCCCTTTTGTTATATTTATTATTTTAAGTGTGCTCTGAGGGGCCGACGATCTTCATATCATTGTTCCAATTGCTCAGTGGGTTGACCCTGTGCAAAAAACCCTTACAGCGTATCTTAAATGATTCGGCCAACTTTACAACAGTGGTGCTCACTACAAGGGGCCCATTGATCAATTATAACATGATAAAAACTCAGTTGCCGGCTATGTTGCATCCTGATTATCATGATAAAAAGTTCTACACAATATGATGGGTCAGTTGCCTATGCGAGCTGAAACTTGCTTTGGACGCTGTGCTTAAAAAGCAAGATGAGCTGCTCCAGGAGGTTTGCAGTGATAACCTGCCTCCATTTGATCGTGAAGGGAATATTCATGGGTTCTCTAAGCAATGTGAAATTGTGACGGAAGGAGTATTGGAGTGATGGAGAGTGAAACTGTTTATTCTACTTTGGATGTCGGAAGTGCTGATAAAGTCATCTTTTACCTTTCAGGCAGTATCATTACATACCAAAAAGTCAAAAAGATGGTGCTGCGGCTTTTCAGTGTAACAGCAAAGATGTCACAGCGGAAGGCCAAGTTTTTGACTATCAGGCTTCAGTGGAATGAGATCCTCACCACGTTTGCTGAGCAATTTATGGTGGAGGCTCACATGTTAATTGGAACCAGAATTCTATCCAAATCTGACATGTGTATTGTGATGACTTCTGCTGTGAAACCATACTATGAGCTATTGCGCCATATATCAGCCAACTTCCTTACACCTAATACAGAGCGGAATCCTTCTGCTACCACCACCAAATCATCTTAATTGGGAAACTTTGTCTGTACAGTTCAGATTCCACCAAGTTACCCTCCGCAGTTAAATGTCCTCTCCATACCTGATTATCATCACCGGCCCAACTATCACCCTAACCCTGTTTCCACTTATCACTTCCAGCACAACTCTTGACATGGCTTGTTTTGCATTAATTGGGGATGTGGGCCCTATGGGGTCATCTGTTTCAAATGCAGTTGGCAGGGACACATGGCCAATGGTGCCAAATCAACAGGTCTCTTGCGTACAGTTGGAACAGTACTGCCAGGGAAAAGTCAGAGTAAAGTAGAGATGGGACTCTCTACCTCTACTATATCAAACCCAAACGTCCCACCTGAACCTATCTTAGAATATTCAGCAGAGGCTCCCTTGCACAAAAATTCAGTATTATATCAGCAGCCGGTTGTGAGGTGAATATTTTAACACAAGTGCAGTCTGCGACTATGGTGGGAGAGGGGTCTCAGATGCAGGTCAAGCCATATGCTTATCAGATGTTTGACCAAGTTTCCCTGAAAAGTTAGACCCCTCCTCTGATGCACCTTTCTTTCAAGCGTTAAGCGTCGCTCTTCTGGTCAATACTATTATCAAACAATACCCCAGAATTGATGAAGGGATTGCATGTTTTCTTATAAAACAGGGACTCCTTATGTCCATGTTTTAAACAGTCAAGACGCATCTTACTCCAAATGTACTTAGTGTGACCTGGTTGTAGCTAAAACCTGAGTCCATTCCATCATATATACTTGTGCCCCTGTCAATATAGTCTTCATAAAGTTGGTGGAAAGTTGTCAATAAACCCGGACATGGACCACTGTGTGTTATACAGAACTGCTGGAGAAGATAACACGATCTCTGAGGGAGCATACTTTGTGATTCCGTTGTGGTTTTGTTCTATTGTCGTGGTAGCCCCAGCTTTAGTGTTACTGAATAGCCATTATGATCTGCTAATTGAAACCGCCTTCTTGAGACATTAAGGGGCTGTAATGAATATGACATATAAGACTTTTGAAATATTGGGTCAGCAAATCCCAATTCACTTCACCTCTAGCAGAGTCCAAATGATCCAGTGCATATGGGGAATATCAATCTAGCTTATAGAGATGGAGTAATCCCAGTGCGCTACCATCATTCAAAGGGCAAAACCCGGGCCCTTCCTCAACAGATTTATGAATATCAAGGGCTGCCGCTCAGAGCTGCTGGACCTATATCTATTACATCCAGGCATCAAGTTATAGTAAACACCGACTTGGTGATAGAAGTTCCAGATGGAATCTATGGGGAGGTTATTGGGCCATATCAGCAATCGCATTTTGAGCCCCACATGGCCCCAGGCATTCTATTACCAGGCAGGGGGTGATCAAAGTTTTACTTACAAAATCTACAAATGGTACCACTGCAAATCCGCCACCACCAAATAGTGGCATATTTGCACTTAATTCCCATTGAGGAGGATATTTTGGTTCATGAGTTTGGGTCGCTGGAGAAATTTGGTCTGCCTTTTGAACAACAGCTCAGAGTAATGGCAATTGTATCATGTGATGAATTAATGGGTTTGTCGGAACTACATAAGGATTGGGCAATCGCTTTATTTCAAAAATACAAAGAGAATTTTGCTGTTGGCTACCATGATTTAGGATGCGCATGGGGGTAGTTCATAGGCTAGACATTGGATATCATCCTCCCATCCAGTCAAGGCCAATCCGCCAATCAAGAATGGTGGAAGAAGTAGTAACTGAGGAGATGGACAAGCTATTTGAGCAAGGGATGCTTAAACCATCAAAGAGTCCATGGGCTTCCCCCGTTCTTAGTGTAAAAAAAGGACGGAACTGTGTAGTAATTGACTACTGAAAGCTCAACAGCATTACCAAAAAAGAATCATATCCCTTGGCGTGTATTGATGATGCTTTGGATTGACTAGGGGGAGCTCGTTTTTTTCAGCAATGGACCTGATCTCAGGATACTGGCAAATCAAGTTGCCAGTGGTAGAACAGGAGAAATGCGCCATAATCACGTCCAAAGGTCTTTTTCAACCAACTTGGATGCCGCAAGGGCTGTGTGACGCCCCAGCTACATCTCAACGGGCTATGGACACTATTCTTTGGGACCTAAAACTGTCATGCATCCCTGTATACCTTGACGACATTTTGTTATATCCCAAACCTTCTCTGAACACCTCAACCATTTAGAAGCAGTATTCCACCGGCTCGCTGATGCCAACATCAAGATTAAACCTTGGAAATGTCATTTCTTTAAGGACCAGCTGGAGTACCTAGGGTTTGTGGTTGATGCCATGGGGCTGAGACCTCAACCAGCTAAGGTGGAAGATATTCAAAAAACGACTCCACCCAACAGCAAGCGGGATATACAGGTATTCTTGGTAATGGTTGGCTATTACTGGCGCTTCATCCCTTTAACTTCAGCTGTATTGGGTGGCTGCTATTCGGGTGTATTAAGAAAGGACACCATTTTTGAATGTATGTAGTGTCAGCAGCGCACTTTTGATATGCTTTAAATGACGCTGATAAGTGCACTGGTGTTATGCTATCCCAATTTTGAAAAAGAGTTCATCATTCAGATGGATGCGTCCCTTTCTGCTGTGGGGAAAGTCCTATCCCAAAAAGATGATGAAGGAGAAGAGCACCCCATAGCATATTGCAGTCATAGCTTGAACAGCCATGAGTGCAATTATACCATGACTGAGCAGGAGTGCTTAGCGGTGATCTACGTCTATAAGCAATTTTGGGAGTATTTGCATGGGGTGAAATTCAAAGTTATAACGGATCATGCCTCACTATGCTGGTTACAAAATCTTAAAGAACTGGAAGGGCGTCTATCCTGATGGGCTCTTAAATTGCAGGCATAAAATTTCGAAATTCTTCATTGACCTGGAGAAAAAACACCATAATGCCAATTGTTTATCGAAATTTCCCACAATTGCAGTTATGGCGGATATGAGTGATATCATGTTTCATAAGATGCTTAGTGGCAAGTACAATGATGAACCGCCCCCAGTCATCAAGGTATTGGACGGAATAAGGGCCAATATGTTCCAGAAAAATGGAGAATTTTATAAGCGAATAGGGGACAATACTGTGAATATCCCAAGACCTTTCACCCGCCCAACTATTATTATGAACGCACACCGAACAGTTGGACATAGTGGAGTATGTAAGACCATGGAATTACTGCGACCAATGTTCTATTGAGAAAGCATGAACTTTGGTGTTCTTGAGACAATTTTCTGCTGCCATCAGTGCCAAGTAGAAAAACCATTCTTCCAAAAAAACTTCATACAGGATAGTGAAGCCGCACTTCGGCTGGCACACCATTTTGATTGATGTCATGGGTCCCTTGCCAACAGGGGCAAACTGGTCTAAATACATCCTGGTAGCAATTGACCACTTGACCAGGTAGGTTGAGGCGTGACCAATATGCGATTTGGGGGCACTAATGGTGGCCAAGTTTGTTATGGAGTGTATAATTTAGCGACACAGTTATCCCCAGTTTATTCTTACTGACAATGGAACAAACTTCACTTCACACATTCTACCTAAACTTAACGAATTGATGGGCATCCGCGGGGTTCTGACAACACCCTATCACCCTGAATCTAACAGAATGTTCAAGCGATTTAATGGTACCTTAGTGAACATACTCCAGAAATTGGTGATGGATCGACCTTCTGATTGAACCTCTCTCCTTTCCACTGCTGTCTTTGCTTATAACATTAGCTACCATTCCACTATGGGGAAAAGCCCTTTCCAAATATTGTATGGATGGCACTCTGCTCCTCTGGCACTGCTCTATTTCTGTGTAGAGGATACCTGCGGAATGGATACTCACCAGTATTTGACTAACTTGGTGGACATGCGGATCAAACTGCAAACTGAAGCCTACTCATGCAATTTAGCAAAGAAGATTAAGGCTCAGGCAGCTGATAAAGTACAGCATAGAGGCCTCACTCAATTACAAGATGGAGATATGGTTTTGTTTCATGACCAGCATGGGTTTGGTCAAAAACCCAAGCTGTCAACGTCTGGATTGGTCCGTTCAAAGTTATAAAGAAAATTGGAGTTGACGCTTATACCATCAAGAACCCTGCAAGTGGTCAGATCTTTGACTGAGTGCATGTGAAGTTCCTCTGACTATATAAGCAATATGAGCCTTATCATCCAGTCAAGGAGAGGCAATGTTGTGATTCTGATATGACTTGACGATAAGCTGAGAAATGCTAGAAGGTATTGGATAGAATCCGCCAAACATGACATTAGGTTCGATCATTTGAGTGCCTTGAGATGAAGCAATATTGGGATATAATGAGCTATTATTGGATCGCCTCCAAAATAAGGTGATAAAGCAATGTTGACATTCAATGAATTTGAATTAAATCGCCTACAATTAGGGCGATAGAGAGCTAAAAAATAACAAGCAGAAATAGAGGAGAATCAGAGGAATAGAATAATCCAAGCTATGAGAGTAGTAGTCCAAAGCTGCTGTATATAAGCGAGATGGGCGATTGAGAGAGGTTAGGTTGTTTATAGAAGAAAGATTAAGCGGACTAGGAAGGATCCACTAGATTATTTACAATAAAAGAAGTGTTTTCAGGGATATTGCTCTCTTTTGGTATATTTAATATTTTAAGTGTGCTCTGAGGGGCCGATGATCTTCATATCGTTGTTCCAATTTCTCAGTGGGTCAACCCTGTGCAAAAAACCCTTACGGCTTGTCTTAAATGATTCCGCCAATTTTACAACAGCAAGTAACTTGAATTCATTCAGCAAAATGCATATTTATATAAAAATGCCTCACCTTAGTTATTTGCTTTCCAACCCCTATTTGGACATTATAATTTTAGTTACCATTCAGAGATGCTGCTTAGTAACCATGGAAAGCACCAATAAAAACTCTGGTAGGCATAAGATATTTGAGAGGGTTTCCAAGAGGAAGGGTATCTTCTTTTGAAAGAAGTTATATCAGCCTATCTGGGCATTTACTTGAACAAGTCTGTGAGCCTCTGGTAGTATTCAATAATATAATGCGTTCTCTTGTTTTCTTGTAATAAAGATACCTAATGCTGTAGCTACCTATAATTTTATGAATTTAGATCAAAGGCACTGTCTTCATAAAGTACTTTGAGTTGTTTGTGTAATTACCTGTGCAGTTGAAATATGATGCCATAGCACCAGTTTCAATAACACCGCATCAAGTGCCTTCTTCTATATGGCCCATGATTATTCTGAGGTGGAAAAATTGTGTGAGAAATAAATTACAGAATGTTCCACCCTACCATTGTCAGAGGAGTGGCAGATAGAGTTTAGACTGACCTGCCAATCAGGATGCAAAAGCACCCAAAAGGTGAGACAGAATGCCAGGGGCATTGCTTTTCAAACAACGTTTATATATATGGGGAGATAAGTAACAAAGGAGCACTGACAGACTGCAAAGGTAAAAAGCAACCCAACAAGGAACCAGGCTGGTGCAGCCTCATGGCCAAGGGCCTGGGCGTAGGGAGTTGCGAGACTGGGGAAAATTCATAAAGGCCTTGAGACAATAAGTTTAAGTGACTATGGTGGGGATCAAATTTAATAATATGACAGAGACAACCCAGTCAATACGCAGGCTGTGGGGCCACATTGCAGATGTCATGGCAGGTTTTGCAAATAGAAATTCGAACTTAATTAGTTAAATTTGAGCGCAGAAAGATTTTTATTGAATTTAAATAATAGAATCAACCTTCAATTTCCTTAGTGTGTTAGGACTGCTTAAATAGACAATCAATTAGGTAGTAGCTTAGGAAACTGTGGGATTGGGGCCCTCAAGCTTTAACCTAACCCAGCAAACTTTGAGCAAGGGGGTAAAACGAATTTTTTGGAACTAACTATGAAAGAATCAGTAGTTATCAAATATTCATCAGTTCATCCACGGATGCTTGATTTGTGGATTTTCCACAAAACTGCCAATTGGAGTAATGGCGTCTCATCTGACAGGCAGTGGGAACCTCCCAAGGCCACCCCTCTAGGGCAGTCCCAAGCAGTCAGGAACAGGTTTGGGATGCTCAAAACGCCTGCACCTGTTCTATCCATCATCATTTGGCCAAGCGAGATATAACAGACAAAGATTCTGATGCTTTTGGAAAGGGTTTCAAAATAGCGGCAACATTCTCCAATGACCAATGCCATTGGCGAGCTTTGCCAAAGATTTGACACTAGATGCTTTTTTGCCAAAAGTACATGCCTGTCAGACTTTGTTTCTGGGAATTTAGGGCACTCAGGCCTTGATGCTGAAGGCTTTTTACCATCAACTCCATTAAAACCTTTTCCTTTATAGATGACAACTTTCTGATAGCTTGGCACAAATTCCCTTGATTTGCAGTATTAATTTAGCTGAAGTTAATACTGAAACGGGTGACAGGGTCCTTAAATGGTAAGCTGTTACCCATCGCTCATCCACCACATGGGCGAGGTCCCCTAGGAGACGAGAGAGACAGCTAGCCTTCTTGGCCCCCTTTTTGCTGGAATTGGAATGTTACCTGGTCCAAGCGGAGGGGGCGCTCCCCAGGACTTACAACCATGCTCTTGAAGCAGAATGGCCCCCACCTCGACTTCCAAGGCATCACATGCAACTATGAAAGGCTGGTATAAACAAGCATGTTTTAAAATTGATGGTGCTATAAATACTTTTTTAATCACTTCAAATGCACGTTGTAAATTCTCCTTCCATTTAGATGGGCTAATTCTTCATAGTCAGGGGATAAGACGCTGACAACTGGGAGAGCGCAGGTGAGATTTTTAAAAGATAATTGTCCCCAGAAAACTATGCAGCTGCTTCTGGGTGATGGACATGGGCCAGGAAAGGATCACTTTAAGTTTGCTGGAAAATATAGCATAACTATCCTTTAGGACAAGATTACCCTAAGAAGGTAAACTCATCTCAGAAGAACTTTTACTTTGAAGGTTTTACATATATCAGGCTTCTTCAGCTCTGACAGTACTTCCTCCAGGTCCCTTTCATGCTGTTAAGTGGTAGGGGAGAGCACCAGGTTATGGTTGATATGTGACAACATGCAGTTGAAGTGAAGATTGCCCAGTACATCATCAATCATTCACTGGAAAGTAGGTGGCGCATTTTTGAGGCCAAAGGGCATCACACAGAATTGCAAGATACCCACCGGGTACAAATGGTTGTCAGCCACTCCTGGCCTTCCGCTGTTCAGATTTGATTTAAGATATTGGCCAGTTCAAGCTTGAAAACACCCAGGATTTGGCAATTGCCTGGCTGATGGTTTGCTTAAGGGGGAGTAAATAGGGATTATGCACGATTATAAAATTCAAATAGCTAAAGCTATGCACAGGCGCGACATTCATCAGTATTTTGAGCGAAAATGATAAGAGACGTGATGAGAGAGCATTTCTGGAAACCTCACCCCTTTTAAGCATGCCATATAACCACATCTCCATGGCCTTTCCTCTTGCTCTGTATAGGTGTACAGAGGACGGCTGATATTGATTACATTTACTGTCAAATGGAAGGCCGGATCATACTCATAGAGTGGGAAGGAAGGCGATTGGTTTTCTTCATATTAGAAGTATCAAAGTACTTCAATAAGTTGAAAGGTGTATGAGGCGTTAACTCAGTGGGGGAGGGAGTTGAAACAATTGTTCCGCTGCTCCATCAAGGGAAAGGGTTTCAATGAGTGAGAATTTTCCACACACGTTAGGGTTCAAAAAGACAAGAGGTTGGGCTCCAGATCATTAATAACATGTTGGCACTGTTACCAACCAACCTTAATAATAACAGGAAAATACAAACCTGGCACTGCGGTGAACTGGTCTCAGAATCAAAAAAACCAATGGCACTGGACGTCTCACTGCATAACAAGTCACGGAGGCTGACGAAGTGCTCACTATAGAGGACCCTACGTCAATATCTAAGGCCACATCCTAAGAAACTGAAAGCCCATATAATTCCCAGCTGCTCCTGTATCCAAGATAGCCTTGACAGATACCATATGAGATCCCAATAGAATTTTAGTAGGTAACAGTGAGTAAGCATGATCTTTTTATTAGTGACTTCACAGGAAATAACTGGTGAGGAAGAGGTATTCACAGGCACATCCTATGGACCATCCATGAGGGATAAAACTGGGGTCAAAGTCACCTGAGCAAACCTGATTTCACCTGTTGTACTGCAGAAAACAATGGCATCACAGACTCACATACATTGGCTCCTTAGGAGAGTGAGAGTCAATAGTGAGAATACCATCAATAGAACATAAAATGGTGGGATGGGGAGAAAGATTAGTGGCTACAGGGACAAACAATGCACCCACAATTGTGACCTGTGCAAGCTGGAAAAGATGAGAGAAGTGTTAAAACCTGAGCCTTTTACACCTGATATGGGGGTATAACCAACCGTTGTTTGGGTCAGGAGGTTTTCACCTACTGCGGCTTAGAACTATGATTTAAAAAATAGTTCACTACTCTGACAAATACCACCCCAAACAGAGGTTGAACCTTTCATTCATAAAACAAAACTAATACAGTGTCCCATCTAAAGAAGAGGGTGGAGAAGGGTAAGGATTTGGGTCACTCCATTATGTCATGGAGCAAGCTGGTAATAATAAGACTGAGCTAGCTCTCAGGATAAGTTACCACCTAAAGCACCAGCCAGAATACCTGTGGTACATCCATCCATATTGTAGGATGCAGGGAGAATAAGTCAACCACAGGCACTAGCCAGGAAAATTCTAAAATTGGAAAATCATAGCTACTAAAAGCCCATAAAACTTCTTAACTTTTACAGATAAAATTAGTTTTTAAAAAATATGAAGGCTAGGTCTGGAAGTTTTGAATTACACTTCCAATGGGGCAGGTTTTCTCTTGAAGTTAACTGAGTGGATTCTCCAAAAAGGAAATAAAATTAAACGAAAATACAGGTTATAATTCAACCTAATTTTTATTATCAAAAAGAGGGAATATTTATAGGCTTTGTAATGGCTTGTAATCTATCAGAGCAAATTAATCTCTGAGCGATCAAATCTTCAATCACTTGATTGGGATGAGATTGATTGTCAACCTTGATATATTGAGATATATTTCTCACTCCTTACAATGATGTTGGGGGAATTGATGGGGTGGAATTTTTGAATAAAGAGAATTTGGTGAAATCCCAACACTTCCCCCCTCAAGATTCAATCACGGTGTAGGATGACTTCTTAAAAACCTAGGATGAATACACTTTACCACTATACCAGTATCAACATGAACAATTGAATACTCTGGTCCTTTTTGAAATATAACTCAATAGGGACCAGACCAATTAGTTCCTAACTTTTTAGTTCACCCACTAGACTTAGAATGATAGTACATAACGTAATCCCCAATCTGGTATTCAGGTAAGACAGGTTTGTGTTGATTACTCCTTTGAGTCTCTTTTTGAGTGGTTGTTTCAATCAATTTCATTGCTTGAGTTTGAAGACGGATAATTTCATCAGCCATATTCCTCATAATTAAATCAGAATTTTCTGGAAAACTTTCCTCAAAAATTGTCTGAACACTAGAAGGGACTCAAGGATCCCGCCCATATATGCACTTAAAAGGGGACATCTTGATAATGCGATGATAGCTTATCCAATAAGCAAACAAGGCACTAGGCAAATAAAAATTCTACCAAGTTGGGTCAGTGGATGCCATTTTCCTTATAATTGAGATTAGGGTTCCATTAACTTGTTCAATGGCCCCATTTGTAGATGGATTATAGGGGACAACAAATCGCTGAGCAGTGTTAAATAATTTGGATAACTCCTGTATAAGTTGTGAGGTGAAGTTAGTCCCATTATCTGACATAAGGACCTTGGGATACCCATGTTGAGAAATAATATGTTGATATAGGAATAGCACTTTAGTTTTAGCTGAGGGGGTAGTGTAAGTCCCAGGGAATGTCCCCTGGCTGTGGATCGGGCCATTTTTCCATTCCTGAGCAAGAAGGCACTGAAGAGGATGGCGGTAACCCTCATTACTCAGGGCGATCTCACTCACATAGTAGATGAGCGCTGGGTAACAGCTCTTCCACTTTGGATTCCACCCCCAGTACCCACACTCACCTTGGTAGAACTGTTATGGGGAATCAGTGAAATCTGCGCCAAGATTGTCAAATTGGTATCAATTGGATCTAATTTGAGTGGTAATCAGGCTGATGCTCAGATCTCAAATGGCTGGAAAGGCATGAAGACTGAGTTATCAGCTGGAACGCCTGACAGTTTCAATTTGATTAACATTCCAATCATAAAAATCTCTCCCCCCTCCCAAATTCGTCAGGGATCATCCTCAATGGGCAGGCTATAGCATCGGATGCCATCGATGAGGGTTTAAAGTCCCCTGTTGATAATCTGGGCGTTGCAGCCAATGTGATGCCACTGACCAAATGAACGCCCCAGCGACTGAGCGTGGGAGGGTTGGACGTCCAGAACCCATTCCCAACCAAATGGACCCACCCCTATGTGGGGTGGCCTTAGGGGATTCCTGTCACTCATTGGGACAAACACCATCACACCAATTGTTGGAAACATAGCTGAGCCTCAGTTTGGACATTTGAGGTCAAACCTACAGCGACTTGGCCCACTGCCAAATTTTTTGATGTCAGCTCCCAGGGAACTAACATGCCCATTCCCATATAATTTGCCGGTTAGGTCAAAATTGATGGTCCCAATCCTGGCTTGTCACTACCCCAATTGGTCACTATTTAATCAGTTGCATAGCACTGAGAAAATTGTTGGTCAATTTTCTTTCTTTTCCTTCAATAAAAATTTTTGCCTGAGAAAACCAATCAATTTCTTTATTTCATTGTTCCTTCTGACCGCATCCCTGATGGCGTTTCCTTGGTGGCCTGTTGGTCCATATATCAGATGGGCTCTACCAGTACTTGTGGTCACTATGGCCCCCTCCGTCGTTGATTGGATTCAGCGAGTCATATTTTTGGCTCTACAACCCCGTTATTGTGAAGTTCTGGCAACAGTACACGTGAATCTTATAGCCTTATATCCACCAACTGCAAGAGAGAATCCATCTTCTTACCTCCCCGGTTGAAATGACCCCATATGATGATGAACTTATTGAAACTATCCATGTGATCCCACCCCTGCAGCAAGACCCTCTGGGTTGGGAGTAGGCATATTGTGGTTCGTCGTTGGGATCATACTCACCGTTGTGTTACACCAACAATTCGTCGTCTCCCAATGCCTGGCTCCATATAAAGTCATTTGGTCGTCAATGCCTCTGGCATTCTGGCTTGCTTTTTGGGTGCTTACTCATCCCAACTGGCAGGCTGGTCTAAACTTCTTCTGCCCTTTCCATGACAGGTAGCAATGGAAATGGCCTCAACCCATTTAGTTAAAATGGTCAACAGCTATAATGATATACTGATGTCCGTGAAATCCTCAAGGAAAAGGACCTATAACGTCAATGCTAACTACCTCAAATGCCTTAGTTGGTGGTATAACTTGATGTTGAAAAGTAGGGTTAGTAGTTCCATGGCATTTACAAATAAGACATGAGGCAAGGGTTTCTCAGATGAATTTAGTCATATTGTTTCAATAGTATTGAGTCTTCAACCATTCTTGAGTCTTCTTTAAGCCACTATGGCCAACTTGTTCATGACCTTCCATTACAGCCTGAAATCTAGAGTTGGGATGCAGAAAGGCAACCACTTGGACTTGACTTTCTTATACAAAGCTCCATCCCAAACCATAGTATCTTTGGTAATTAATTTTAGTAAGGCTCAATTCTCTTCAATTTTCAATCCCACAACTCAGGTTGTCCAATAAGTTTATATAAGCGTTCTCCCTTATTTAGTTATAAAGTCAGAACAGGCAATAGGATAGCCCATCAGCATTATGATGTTGAGCACCTAAATGATGAACAATGGAGAAATCGTAATTTTGCAACCTTAAAGCCCAATGGGCCAATTTCCCGTCAGGATCCTTCATGTTCTGCAACTACTTTAAGGATGAATGGTCAGTAATCACATGAAATGGTTACCATATAAGAAGGGAAGGAAGTGCTTTATTGCTAAATTTACAGCCAAACACTCCCGCTCAGTGACACTGTAATTTTGTTCAGCTTTGGACACAGTTTTGTTATAGAAAGCGACGGGATGATCATTCTTCTCTTCATCACACTGGGATAAGATAGCCCCAATAGCGACATTGCTGGCATCAGTATGTAAAAAGAAAGGCTTGTCAAATTGGGGATGAATTAGGACAGATGCCTTGATCAAAGCAGTATGTAGAGAATTGAATGACAGTCCTTGAGCTGATCCCCACTCAGAGGGAACTTTTCTGCAATAGGTGAAATAAGGGTTCAGCCATATCAGCAAAGTTGGGTATAAATTGCCAGTAATACCCAACCATGCCAAGAAAGACTTAAATATCCCGCAGAGATGTTGAAGGAGTCATTCTTTGGATGGTTTGAATTTTGTCTGAGAGGGGTCAAATCCCTTTAGCTGAGACCTGATGTCCTAAAAAGTCCATTTCGTTTTGAAAGAATGAACATTTGGAGGATTGAGTTTTAGATAAGAGCTCCAAATTTGTCTGAAACTTCTTTCAGATGGTCCAAATTCTCGGTAAAAGTTTTGGAAAACATGGTAATATTATCAAGATATACCAGAACACAGGTAAGCTTTATATCCCGTAACACACTGTTCATAGTCCTTTGTAAAGTTGCTGGGGCATTGCTTAGTCCTTGAGGCATATGAGTTGGTACAAACAGCCCTTCACTCGATATCAGGGCACACTTGTCATTATCTTCTGGCGACAACTCAATTTGCCAGTATCCACTGGCTAAGTCCATGGCCAAAAATAGGTGGATCCAGCTAACAACCTAAGAAAATCATTGATCCTAGGTAAGGTATAACAATCTCATTGAGTAATAGCGTTCAGTCTGCAATAATCCATAACAACTCGGTGAGAACCATCCTTCTTCTTAACCAATAACAATGGAGATGCCCAAGGACTATTGGAGGGTTTCAATAATCCAGCCTCCAACAATTGATGCAGCTCCTTAATAACCTGGGCATCTTCTACTTAAGACCTCATTAGGGCTTTGAACGGATAGGAAGGTGATTGCCAGTTTCAACAGTGTGCACTACTCCTTTCATCTTCCCTAAAATTGTAAGTATGCTTAGCAAAAATGTCGTAATATTCATCTAACAATTGAAGCACTTGTTTCTCCTGTTCCTTAATGAGGTGTTTTCCAATAGCTGGACCCACAGTAAGAATACCCTGATCACTTTCCAACCCAAAATCTTGTAGACTTCCGAAGGGTTTAACATCATAAATATGAGATAAGGGCAGCAACTTGACATAAGCAATTGGTTGCTCTCAATCTACCAACTTTGGCTCATTGGTAAGGTTTGCCAGTAAGACAGATAATAATCCTGAATAAGCATAATCCAGTATTCCAGGACAAGGCAAGAGTTCTTTAGTAGATGGGTTAAAATACCTTGAATTTGCAACAAATGTCCTTTGGGAATTGAAAAATGAAAAGAAGTGTTAACAATTACCTGTGATTTTGGCGGAATAACTAAATTTTTGGGGAGAAGATAGGCATTCCCTAAGCTGTATCAGCCGATGTAGGAGGTAATTTTATGTGAGAATCTCCATTGTGATATTGAAGTGAATAAGACCTTTTGGTTCCCTCTAGCAGACATAACTAATGTCAGGTAGAATTATTATTGGATAAAAGTAAGGTAACTCTACACCCCAAGAGAGACAACGATGAGTCAGGGTAATTGGTAATTCCATCAAATTCTCATAAATATTGAGTCCTTAAAAGTAGGTCATAACTCAAGTTAATGAGTACAATGGCAGGGATTGTAAAAGTTAATATCCCAATATCCAGGGGAAGGGATGAAAAAGCTCCAATTGACTGAGAACTCTGAGGTCCAGCCGTGCCATATTCTTCAAAGTGAGAAATATATGGAGTTAATTTGATTCACTTGATGAATTTTGATGAAACAACATTCACTGAAGATCCTGTACCTATGATAGCTTTGGAATTGATTTGATTCACTCAGAAGTTAATACAGTTGATGGTGCTTCCAAACTGAGAGGATAAAGCTAACAAGGAGGGCAAGGAATAAGAAGAGTGTTCATCTTTATTATACTCAATCTGGATCTGATGCTCTTGCTGCACACTCATCTCAATGTTGAGGTAAAGAATCTTATTGGGCTTATCTCTTTTCTTTTTCTCATCTGCTTCCTTCTTGAAACAACGACCCTCAGTATAAAAATATTGATGACAGTAGTTACACTGAACTGCCCTAGTATTCTCAGGCGTAGCATAGATTTTTGGGCGACTAGGTCTGGGAGACTCATAAACTTGGGGTTTTTTGGAGAATTGAGGAGGCAATTCCAACAAGGCCTCCTTAATGTCCAAAGTACTTTTGAAATTCTTTTTTACACTGATTAGATAAACTTGAATTTGTGTTCTGGAAGAAAAAGCTGACAAAAATGCCATAATTGCATCATCCAAATTTAACCAACCACAAGCCACTAGAGTCTGAGCTTCCCAATATAACTGATGAGTAAAGTCTTTAATAGATTCATTCCGGTGGGGCTGTATCCCCATAAAAGCCTGTTTTTGAGAGGACAGAGTTTGCTCACTCCCAAATTCTTTGATAAGCTCTTCCTTCACTTGAGACCAGGTAGAGCCTGTCATCAAGTGGGGTGCCATGATATCCTGAGCCAAATAAGTAAGGCAATTTGGCAAATAATTCATCTTTTGGTGATCCATAGCCTCACTTAGTGCCTTTTCATAAAGATAGAGGAAGGAAATGATACTACCTTTCCCCAGTGAGTACTTATCCTTGAATATCAGTTTGAAACTTATGGAGGCATTAGAGGTCAAAAAATGTACTCCAGGTTGTCCAGATTGAGCGGAAACATACGAATTATAGTCCAACGCTTGAGAAGAAAATTGAGTATAAGAGCCAGCAGTTTCAGTACAAACTTCACTAATACAATGGTTCAGCTCAGCAAGCCCTACTTGTTCATCTAATTGGCGAGATAGCTCAAAAATCTGTTCCTGTTGGGTATTATACTTGAGTTCCAGCGTCTCAATCTTCGCTTAGAGCATTTCTCCTTTAGATTCACAAGCATGGAGTAGGATATTGGTGTCCTTTGCCCATTTACCCAAATTGACCAACTCATCAGATAAAGACTGAAGTGACAAGAGAGTATTGATTAGTACCCCATCAGGGGTTAAGTTACATTATTTGGCAATTTATATAATTGTTCATGAAAGCGATCCATCATACTCAAGAGAGATTCAATTTGCTGAGGGGATCCTGAATGCCCATCAGCACCCAGAGGCCCCTGAGGTCCCTCAACACCTGGTGGACCATGAGGCCCTACATTTCTGGGGGGTCCCCAAGGTCCATCAGCACCAGGTGGTCCACATAGTCCTACACCCCCAGGTGTCCCACGAGGTCCTTCAACCACCAGAGGATCCATAGCTCCAGTGGTTTTCTCTACCTCGTTAACCTGGAATTGAATTCCTGAGTACAACTGCTCTAAGTGAACTAGATGGTTTCTAACTTCTGCCTCCATTGATTGATTACGCTCAGAGAGTTGGGAAAGACCCTCTTTCCATTCTCTCTGAATCTCCTGTACTCACCTTGTGAACTGAATATTGACAAAACTAGACATCCCAGTATCAAGCTGAATAAGCTGTTGATGAATTTTGTTGTGAAGGGTCCAATTACTAATAATGGCCTTGCGATTATCTTGGCTAAATTTGGAGGCAAACTTAGAAAATTCAGTAACATGATTATTCAAGGATTGAAGTCTTCTAGTAAATTGAATATCCCTTGATGGTGCATTACCACTATGGTTAATAAATGGTATAAGGTGGGGTGAACGAGCTGGTGCAAGTATTGTTTGGGGCCAATTCCTGGCATTTGGGAGGATTGCAATACTTCTCATAAAATAGAGGGTACAGCATTAGATTGAGATCAGGTAGCACGGATTCCAGAAATTAAAGCATCTTCAAGCAGTTGATTGATATTATTTCATAGAACCTCAGGTGATAGTTGAAAATCTGAGGTAAAGCTTAAGTTAGGACCATAAAATTCCAAGTTGGCACAAAATTCATTTGTGGAAGGTAATCTTGAGAATTGGGTTTCAGATAAACAAACCCATCATAATATTTGGCCTTGCTCATGGTCTTGAGCTTACTCAAACAAAAATTGAGAATCCATGGTAATTATTGACAGTTTCACTGGTGCATAACTCAGAGTAGCCCCTTGTAGTGAGCACCACTCTGGAAGTTTTTTTATTACACTTCCAATGGTGCAGGTTTTCTCTTGAAGTTACATTGAGTGGATTCTCAAAAAAGGTAATAAAATTAAATGAAAATACAGTTTATAATGTGACCTAATTTTTATTATCAAAAAGAGGGAATATTTATAGGCTTTGTAATGGCTCATAATCTATCAGAGCAAATTAATCTCTGCGCAATTAAATCTTCAATTACTTGATTGGGATGAGATTGATTATCAACCTTGATAGATTGAAATATATTGCTCACTCCTTCCAATGATGTCAGGGGAATTGATGGGGTGGAATTTTTGGAAATAAGAGAATTTGGCAAAAACCAACACTAGGGAATGATAAAGCAAAAAAATGGGGTGACAGCAGAACCTTTTAGGGTCTGCTGCCTTATAAACTCACTGAATAAGGGATGAAAACCAAAACATTTCTGTCAGGAATAATTTTGCAATTTGGAAGGGGAGGATACCCCAGTGGTAGAATTGGGACCTCTACCACTGCCTCCCTGAGTTTGATTCTGGTACAGGAACTTTGGGTAGGGGACAATTATGACTGTGTTGGCATTGCGCACCAATGCCCTGAACTGAGATAGTGAATAGCAAAGGCAGTACATGGAGTTCCTGGCCTATCATATGCCACACATGGAGGTTTTCTGGATTTTATTCTCCTTTCCCATTCATTCAATTTCCCATTAATCAGTGTAGTATCATCCCCAGGTTGACCCACCTTGAATAAAATATAAAATAACTTTGCAATTTGGCTCCCAAAGATTGACACCCTATATTGTTACCAAAACTGGTTTTGATCTAACCTGCCTGGCTATATTAGTATTGCATTCTTTTATGATAATTTATTCTGTCACAATTGCACTTGGTGTGATGACTCCTACAGCAGATAGCAGGTTGTGCCCACAGCTAGGCCAAATATAGGTAGCCCTATTATGTATTGAAGGGCAATCACACCCATACCTGTCAGGGATGGGCTTAATTTTCTAGCAATGGAGGAGAATAGCAGATGGGAATTTCTGAGCCTGAGTCTCAATCAATTTAATTTTGGCAGTTACCAATTTAACTTGACCACAAGATTTCAAACTGGTGGAGAAAAACTTTTTTGGGGAAGATTGCTGCAAACCCTCCGCTGATGATGGGTTCTGGCCACCTCCACCTCCTGACTCACCCCAAACTTTCTGTACCAATTCCTGGGTGGTTAGCAGAGGGGGAAGAGGTGTGATTTCAAGAGAAATGCTGCCACTCACCTAACATCTACTACATGGGCTAAATCACCCAGGGTGATGAGGGGAATAGTTATCAGCTTACTCCCTTCTTGGCCCAAAATGGGAATTTCACCCAATTTAAGCTGCAAGGGTTGACCCCAGACTTACAGTTAGCATAAGCACTTCAATGAATAATTGAAGGTAGCATTATTAATCAAAAGGTAGTATCTAGGCAATCAAGTGAAGATAATCCAAGCTAATGGCCATAGCTGAAGAAGTTACAAAGTATTTTTTAAAAGTATAATAAATTTGGGGGTTAAATTAATCCCTCATACTAATAAAATAAAGTTAAGGATTCTATATGAAACTGCGGTAGAGAAGAGACTGTGATCTTACCCCAAATTAAGCATCTAAAGGCAGACTGATGTATGTACTAAGGCTATAACTGTTTTTATAAGTCGAAGGATTATAAGCTATAGCTGCTATACCTACCTAAGTTCATAAGCTGGCTTTAAATTATACTTTAAAAGAATAAGTTAGAAGCTTTGTAAGCCTTAACGCCATAGCTATAAGGTTTAAAATTTCATTATCGGCGTAGAGGAGGGAAGTAATCTCTGCCCAAAGCCAGAAATGAACAGCTAAGCAAGTAAGCTTATCCATATGTCTCAAACAGGTATATGAAAAGGCTAAGAGGCCCTGGAGTAGCGCAAATAATCCTGCGTTTCGAAGTAAACTGGCTGAGCCAGTTCAAACAAGTTCGCTTGCCTGGGGAACAACCCTGAGCGGAAAGATCACCGTCCAATACGGGCGCAGAGACTACAGGAACCCTCGACTCATTTAATAAGCTTGAGTTTCACTATTGCACTTCGGTAATTTTTTTAAACTCAACAAATTCGTCCCACAAGTGGGGGGCGAGCGAATTACAAGCAGAAATAAAACATGCCCCGATTTAATTGAAAAGTTAAATAGAGTCCATTTGCTACGCTTTACAGCTAAACCACAGTACCAAACCTAACGCGACAAAAATTCTAATCGAGAAACTTTGTGAGCGTTGCACGTTTCGTATTTCTTGCTTTACCCAGAAATTTCGCCCACCAAAGCTATCCAAGTCAAGTTGTAGTTACAGGTGCACAACAGGAAAACGGTTTGCAAATCGTGATGATCGACTCAGTATTGGTAGTTAGTCTATTAAACGACAAAAAATATGGGCACAGTTTAATTAGTAAAAATGAGGGTGGGTTGACCTCGCCCAAGCAATCTACTTTTGGTGATCACAAGACTTAAGCGTGCCTTAGTGCCAATAAAAGCGATTTGGATAGCTGAGAGGTTGAAAAAGCAGAATATATATGATTGATAACTGGCAATAACCTAGGACGGGGAAGTTTTATATACCATATTTGAGTTGTGATTATTGGGGTCAATTGGGCTAGCATTCAACTGGAGGGAATGGTACCCCGAAGGCTGCTGGGACGGAAATGGGTTTATTGGGGACCGTAAAGAACCTCTCGAATATTCATCGTCGGAGACAGAGGCTTCAGAACCTGGCCCGCCGATGATGTTGGGGGATAGATGGCCTTGGGCGTAGAAATTCATAGTATTTATAGAAAGCAAGGACCGGCTTCCTTGGTGAGAGGCCGGGTAATAATTCCCCGCTTCCAAGTTATTCTGTGGGGCATTGCCCGTGGAGTTGTAATTAGTATTTACAAAGCTCGTGGAGGTTTCAGCGCCGGTGGAAATTAAAAAGGTGTTGTTGTCATGCATTCTAAGCGCTTTCTGATAGCTGTTATGGTGGGCGGTTTGGGTTTCGGGCGGAGTCACAAAAAATCGTTGGATGACAGGGATCATTTGGAAATAGAGCTTTCTCGTTGTGGCCATTTGCATTATCGGATAATAGTGCTATGGGGTATGTAAATAGGATACAAATAACCAGGTATAAAGGAGGCTTACGTGAATTCGATGCGCTCAAGTTTTGGCGAAAGAGCGACGAAGTAAGCTTGCGAATGACTTGCTGCTGCAAGGCTAAAACTCTATTAGATTCCGATAACTCTCTTTTACTTGGGCAAGATCGCTCGTGAGAGCGTCAACCCTAGCTATAAGCTCAGCTTGTTGCGTCTGAAAGAATACGAGTTGAAGGGAAGGATCGGTTCCTGGATTGGAGGGTTTGATGTTGAGATCAGGCTCTGTAGCTGTCCGGCGATCTCTCTAATAAGTTCTAAATTATCCCTTAAAAATTTGGGGTGAGAAAACTCCCAGGTCTGATAAGAGGGATCGCTTCGGTGCCCCCTCGGAGATCGATTTATTTTGTGAAACCCATACCTTGGAGGGCGTTAAAAACACGTTTGCGAAAAGTATTAGTAAAAGACTTACATATTAAGCTGCCTTATGAAACTTGCAAAATTGTTGTGTTTAAAATGCATAGGAAGAACTGTTTTGGAAAACTCATCAATGTTTTTTACAGTAAAAGATTTCCCGTCCGAGTTCCAAAATATTAAATCAAAATGTTTGGGATCGGATATCAACCTAGTGTCAAGGGATTAATAACTTAAAGTAAAAAACGCTTATTATTAGTAGACGCACATATCCCAGCTTATATACAAAAGTGTTTTGGTTGTTTCTAGAGGGATTGGTCCTTGCAGATAAAGCCTGCTGCATGTCGATTTCGTTAGAGGGATGTTGGTATGGCATCATAGGCATACCGGACATGCCAAGGTGGTGGGTAGACGGATGCATTCTGGTAAATCAAAATAAGAGTATATTAATGTCAGAAAAACTCTGGTATAAAGAAATTTGATTTTGCAGGCGCTAGATTGTAAGTTTAGAATAAGTCCAGCCACAGATACATTACAGGCACTTCAGAACATTTACCAAAGGATTGTATAACTTGTTCGTGACCTTTGGCGCTTGATTGCTGGATTTTAAACAATTTTCGAATTCCAAGCGCTCTCGGCTAAAATTCATTGGATAGATACTTAATTAAACTTGCTGGCTTTTAATTGGATCGATTTGATTTGACATTCAATACTTGACTATGATATGATCACCGAAAAGGTTCATGATGTTTTGTTACGAAGCAAACTGGTCAATTACAGAACTGATTTAAAGATCCATTCTTTTGCTCAGCGTTCGATGACCTCAAACCAAACGTTTAGGTTTCTAATTTGGGATTGATAAGAGAAAAAAATTATGACCTAATATTTTATTTCTTGTACCTAGCAAATTAACACCCTTTTTAACCGACTTTAAAAAAGGCGAAGGTTCTCAATTTGACCTGTATGTTTTTTATTTTTTTGTTCATGCATAGCTCTGAAACTACTGGACCAATTCAGATAAGCTTTTTCAAAAAGAGGATGTACTAATTTAGGTCCCATTTTACTTTTGTAAAGAGTGCTCCAGTATATGTCCAGTAGTTTAGTATATATATTAATTTTTTATAAAAAAGAAACTCCTTTAAAAAAGGCTCTGAAAAAAGTATGAAATAATCAGGAAATTATGAATACTCAATAAAACTCTTTTTGAAGTTAGTGCCATATTTTAAACTGCCTTATAATAACTATTTATAATATATATATATATATATATATATATACTCAGCACTGTATATTCCAAGTTGCTTATAGTTTACACCTGGACCCAATCCAATATAAGCTTTAATTTTTATTTGTGAGCAAAATTCTATAAGTCAGGTTAGAAGATTGCACCAACTTTAAAAAGGGTTTTATTATTTTAAATTTTATTCAAGGTATGCTAACCAGGGGACAGACAGTACTGAAAATCAAAGCAAAACAAAAGGACCCAATCAAAAGAATAAATGGGAAGACAAAACAAAAACTTCTAACCATGTGGGGGTGGAAACTGCTAACCCACCATGGCAGAGGGTGAGGGGGTCAGGCAGGTTTTCTGTGGATATATCCATCATGACAATGTCATTTTGTTTGATTAAGATGACAAAAGTGGATAGCCAGGGTGTTGAGGCATCAATGTAGTATGGGAGGATGGTGGTGTAGTAACATTTCTCATCCTCTTCATTGAGAGCAGCACAGTAATTAGCTTCTTCAAATTCTTCTAAGTGATGCTCAGCTTGAATGCGGGCATCAGGGAGCTGGGAAAAATTGGAGATACTACAGAGGGTGATTTTAGCAGATGGGTTAAATTCCACTAATTTAGTGACATACATAACAGCAGCTTCAGCATCATCAAACAGTTTTAAAATATTGTTGCAGGATGATTTAGGGAAATTAGGGGGTGTTGGACAATCACTTTCTTGACCCAGAAGAAAGAATGTTGGAGGTATGAGTGCTTCTGAATCTGCTACCATGATTGGCCCATCTCCAGCCCAAACTTTGAATAATATTGTAGTTATTAATGATATGAGTGCAAAAGATGAAAAAACCCTAGTGGATTCTCAGTGGAATCCAGACTATCGGAGAAATATGGATTATAATCCAAATTGGCTGAAAAAGGTAAAAACTAATAATAGAAATACCCCAACTCCTCGGTCAAATATGAGGAGTATAATATTGCATGGATCAAAACCTCCACAAGGCAAGAGGATGTTACCCATCAATGATTGGATGCAAGTTAACCAATTGTTATCATCTGAGTCTAACCACCATTGAGGTGCAAAGATTTTACTTGAGGATGATAAAGTAAGCATTAGCCAATCATTGCCCTCCAATTCTGACTACCGCCAAAATACCCAATCATTACCAACTGAGTCAGACCACCGCTGAGGTGAAAAGATTTTACTCAAAGGTGATTGGATACAATACATCAAATCGTTACCGCATGGGTCAGTTTTGCCTTCAAAAAAATTTCATCCTTGATCTGATAGGCCAAAAACCTATATTTCCTAATTTGGAAGACTGAGCTTTTTATTCTTTTTCTTCAAATATTGATAGTCTCAAAATTCAAACTAGTTTAAATATGGAAAACTAGTATTGCAAAAGGGACCTTTTTCTGGTTTTGCCCTGCCTGTTTAATAAAAAACATAAAAAATCAAAATAAGTATTACTTATACTTTTAATAAAAAGTAAACTTTCTCATTTATAAATATTATTTGTGGCCTCCAATCACGGATCCCACAAATTGGTGCTCACTACAGGGGTCAATCCCCCTAAATACTTTGATAAAGTATTAAAAAAGTAATGGAGGCAGCAAATGTGAGCAGCTCTCCTGGATTCCAACTAGTTGCTCTCAAGAAGCAACTAGCTAGCTTTTTATCCCATCTTAAAAAACTAGAACAACAGTTTATTGAACCATTAGGAGTGAGGCCAATTAGGCCTATCCTCTCTACCACATCTGCAGCTCCAGCGCAATGTAAAGCAGAGATCTCTACTGAGGATTCTCTTTCCACTCAGCTAACAAGTGCGTGCCCTAGGGGTATATTCCCCATTTCAGTTACAACCTTGCCCATAGTTGAGAATACCTTGGGGGCTGACTCTGGGGGTTACGATGATGCTGGGTACTATTTATTGGGAGCCCCTGCGGAAGTGGAGGTCCCTGATCATCTAAACACTGAAGGAGTAGATGAAACCACCATACCTGAGGAAACTTACCTCCGCCAAGTTATAGGTTGTATGGAAACTATTGGCACAGCCAGTGACGCAGATAAGCTCCTATCAAGTCTAATTCACCCTATACAGTGAAGGCATACAATGCAGTCTATTATGGAGACTCACCCTGAGACTGCACGCAAATTAACCTCCACTTTTCATCTCCAGGAGGTCTTAGCACTGTTGGCCAACTTTGGAAGCACACTTACCAAGGTTGAAGTAGTTGTTCATAAAGTCTGGGTAATGGCTATCCTGGATATGGGTTCTCCAATAAATGTAATTTCATTTCAGCTGATGAAAAAGATTAAATTGATGCCTGACTTGGATTGTATCAAGGAATTTGGAACTGCGGGCCCAAACAACACCTGCGCTCTTGGTGCTTACTCTTCCCTTCCCATACAAGTTGGGAAGCTTATCCTATCAGCCCCCGCTGTGGCCTTAGATAATAACTCCTATGATATGCTCCTAGGTACACAATTTATGATCGAATATGATGGCATCATCAACCTGAAGCAAGGGTTTCTATCTCTAATGAACTATGAAGTTCCATTAATCTTAACCAACAAAAAACCCGTCAAGAATGACTACACCTGCTTGGTTGAATACCCCTCTTCCTCTTTGTCTTTACATTATGTTACTTCTGGATGTAACACTAAGAAATTGCCTGATTCAGTGGAGGCTAGCGATGGTATTTTATTTTTATGTGGCTGATGAAGTGGTGATTAAGCCTGGTGAACAACGAGTGGTTGATACAAAAATCACACTTCAAATTCTGTGCCACTACCTAATACACCTCTTAAGCATCGATGGAGTAAGCCCTTTTGAGCCTCAGGTATTGTCTGGCCTTTTAGACCCAGCCTATCAGAGGCCTATTGTTCTACTGTTGGGCAACCTCACCGAAAAGGACATAATTGTAAAAAGCACCAGGAGGTGGGATGAGGGATCCTACTCCCTGTGGAGGAAGTTGAACAAATCCACTCTATTGGCTTGATGGCAGATTTAGGCCTGCCCACAGATAACCTGGTATGTACCTTGCCAAACGTCCACATTTTGGATGAGCTGACCTCAGATGAGTTGGAGAAAGTGCAAACCCTTCTGGGTGAGTATAGTGATATATTTTTGAAGTCGGACAATGATTATGGCCATATGAAGGATTGGAGCCACTCCATCGATGTGGGTGATGCACATTCCATTTGGTCAAAACCTTATCGCAAGTCAAAGGTGGAAGAACAACAAATGAGGACAGAACTCACACAGTTATTAGACGCGGGGTTATTAGTTCCTTTGCAAAGCCCATGGTCCTCCCCCCTTTTGCTAATTAAAAAGAAAAACAGAGGACGCCGGGTAGTTATGGACTATCACAGGTTAAACAATCTCATGAAAAAGGATAGCTATCCTATTCCGCGCATTGACAATGCCTTGGCCCAGCTCTCAGGCTCAAAGTTCTTCTCCGCTATGGACTTGGCCAGTGGTTATTGGCAAATGGATCTATCTCCCCAAGGCCAGGAGAAATGCGCTTTGATATGTAGTGAAGGTCTTTTCCAACCCACGCGATTACCTCAAGGGTTGTTCAATGCGCCTGCTTCTTTCCAGCGTGCAATGGATCACATTTTGCAAGACCTCAAGTTAACCTGCGTTATTGTCTACCTTGACGATATTACTGTATTTTCAAAGACCTTTAACGAACACCTTGAACATTTAAAGGAGGTATTCCAACGCTTATGACGCTCCACTATCAAATTAAAGCCTTCAAAGTGTTCATTCTTTCAAAAGAAATTAAATTTACTCGGACATACCATTTCTTGAGAGGGTATCCAACCCATACAAGATAAGGTTGAAGCGATTTCCAGTATGCCTCCCCCCAAAAACCTCTGGGATATACATGTATTTTTAGGGATGATGGGGTATTACCATCAGTTCATCCCTAAGTTTGCTCAGCTTAGCAAGCCCCTTGTTCGTTTACTGAAGAAGAATATCCCTTTCCAATGGGGCACTGAACTAAAGGCTGCCTTTAAAACGATGAAGCTGCTACTACAGAAACGGCCTATCCTAAAGCATCCCAATTATGGAAAACCATTTATCTTGTTTACAGACGCTTCAGACTACGCCGTCGGGGCCATACTAGCCCAACTAAATGAAAAAGGGGTGGATCATCCTGTCTCATATTTTAGTAAAATGCTATCAAAGGCAGAACGCAACTATAGTGTTACCAAAAAGGAGTGTCTCGCTGTTCTACTTGCAGTGAATCATTATCGCCCATTTTTGTATGGGACCTCTTTCACTGTGATCACGGACCATGCCTCCTTGAAATGGTTGCATAACATGAAGGACCCTACGGGGCGCTTAGCTCTCTGGGCTCTAAAGCTCCAGCATTATGATATGAAGATCAAACACCGCGCTGGAACCCGCCACATGTTTGTTGATGGGTTAACTTGGCTGCCTATTCTCCACCTAGATAATAGTGAAGCGGAGCAGCTGTATGATCTTCTAATGACCCCAAACGACTGGGAAGATGAGGATGAGCCTGTACAGAAGATGTTGGCCCGGCACTCCCATAACACAAAAGTAGAAAATGAAAAATTGTATAAACAAGTGGGGGTGAAGTGGTTGCCTTACCTACGACCCTCAGAATGTGTACCTGTCATCTTGGAAGCTCATTCAACTTTAGGCCATGGAGGAGCAAAGAAAACCTATGAGTGGATAAAGGATTGGTATTTCTGGAAAGGAATCATGGAAGCTATTGTCAAAGTCTTGGATGCTTGTCTTACGTGTAAGAAGCAGTCTCAATTCAAGACTAGATATCAATATCAGCTGACTACCCCGCAGCAGCCATTCCATACAATAATCTTGGATGTAGTAGGGCCGCTCCCTCAAACCACAGGTGGAAACCAATACATTTTGGTAGGCATCGACCATTTCACAAAGTGGGTTGAAGCTGTGGCGTTGCGGCCCAAACTGCTAAGGCCACTGACACCTTTCTTCATCAAAATATTTTCACTCAACATGGGTGCCCTCCTGTACTACTCTGTAATAATGGAAAAAACTTCACCTCCAGAGTAGTCAAAACCTTAGCTGCGTCCCTAAGAGCCCAGCAACTGTTCTCAGCTCCATATAACCCCTCAACTAATGGTACAGTGGAACAAGCTAATGGTACTCTGGTTTTGAAAAACAGAAAATGGCTTCATCTGATCCCCTTCATTGGGGTCAATATCTCCCCAGCGCGCTTATGGCTTACCAGATTAGCTATCACCAGATTTTGAAAATGTCCCCTTTCTGAGTTATGTATGGCAGAGAACCAGGCATACCTGCTCTATTAGCTAAGAATGTTTTCACTGGTGGAGAGGAACTCTAGAAAGCTATGCAAAGGTTAGCTAATTGCATCAAATAGCTTCAATTGGAGGCTATGACCAACCTAGCTAAAACGGTTATTAAAGAAGGCCAAGCTGCCAATGAGCTCTGGACTCCCCTACCCTCTTTCCAAGTGTCAGATAAGGTTTTATATTACCATAAGTGCATAGCTCCTTGAAGTGGCAAACTTGGATCAAACTGGGAGGGGCCATTCACTATCATGTATAAAAGAGGAAATGAGTATTCCATAAAGTCTCTGGCCACCAGAATTATCATAAACCGTGTACATGGCCACTTCCTATGACCCTACACCCCTCCCAACATTCTTGAGGGGGGCAATGTCGGACAATCACTTTCTCAAACCAGGAGAAAGAATGTTGGAGGTATGAGTGCTTCTGAATCTGCTACCATGATTGGCCCATCTCCAGCCCAGACTTTGGATAATATTGTAGTTATTAATGATATGAGTGCAAAAGATGAAAAAACCCTAGTGGATTCTCAGTGGAATCCAGACTATCGGAGAAATATGGATTATAATCCAAATTGGCTGAAAAAGGTAAAAACTAATAATAGAAATACCCCAACTCCTCGGTCAAATATGAGGAGTATAATATTGCATGGATCAAAACCTCCACAAGGCAAGAGGATGTTACCCATCAATGATTGGATGCAAGTTAACCAATTGTTATCATCTGAGTCTAACCACCATTGAGGTGCAAAGATTTTACTTGAGGATGATAAAGTAAGCATTAGCCAATCATTACCCTCCAAGTCTGACTACCGCCAAAATACCTAATCATTACCAACTGATTCAGACCACTGCTGAGGTGAAAAGATTTTACTCAAAGGTGATTGGATACAATACATCAAATCTTTACCACACGGTTCAGTTTTGCCTTCAAAAATTTTTTATCCTCAATCTGATAGGCTGAAAACTTATATTCCCTAATTTGGAAGACTGAGCTTTGTATTCTTTTGCTTCAAATATTGATGGTCTCAAAATTCAAACTAGTTTAAATATGGAAAACTAGTATCACAAAAGGGACCTTCTTCTGGTTTTGCCCTGCCTGTTTAATAAAAAACATAAAAAAACCAAAATAAGTATTATTTATAATTTTAATAAAAAGTAAACTTTCTCATTTTAAAAAATATTATTTGTGGCCTCCAATTGCGGATCCCACAGGGGGAAAGTAGAGTGTAAGCAGCCCTAGTTGGAAATGAGCCACTGATTAAGCCAATGCATTGTGTAGGTTTGGGGAATGGAGGGAGGCCACCACTGAAAAGGTGAGCTGGTGGTTACTTTGGTAGGGGGCAGCATTAGGTTTAGAAGTGAAATGTCTGGGGATGGGGTATCATCAAAATCAGAAATGAAAAATTTGGCCCAACTATAATCAAATTGGCTGTAAGGAGAGTATCTATAACTCTCCTGTTCCCAGCATGGTAGTGCTCAGTGCACAGGGCCAACGCCAGGAAACTAGCCATTAGAATAAAAGTTACTAGTGCCCAGCAGAGGGTGCTGGAGCAATAATAGCTCAAGTAAAAGCGAGCAATTGTTAAGGAAAAAAACCAATCAAAAATGATGCGGTGCACTAAAGGAGAAGTGGTAAACATCCCAGGTTGGAGGGAACCTGGGTGAACCAATGGTGCACTAGGTGATAACCTAATCATATATAAAATGTAGTGGTTAAGGTAGCATGAGAATTCCTCAAAGAAGCCCATGCACAGGATCGTCCAAGATAACATAAATAAAATGGGAAAAAAGGGGGAAATTTATTGTAAAAGTCGACCAACAAGAAATATTGTTTGGGGAAAGCATAATTAAACAACATCAGGGGAATAAGGGGCTTGCTGAGGTGGGCCCAAAAACCAACCCACCAATAGGCCAATGCTATCATCCAAATTGGTTGAATATGTCAAAACTGACCCCACTCAATTAATTGATTGAAGTTGGATCCAACCCAAACGTGTTGTTTCATAAATGGAACAGGTTTTGAAACCTCGTTCCTTGACAAACTGAATGGAACCATCCACATTAATTCAGTAGACCATCCATTTTAATGCCTGGACTGATGTAAGGGGCTGAACATTTGGCACCCCAATAGTACCAACCTGAACATATTTTGCTCATACCCAGAGTTGGTCTAAGGTATGCCTCAGGTCTGTGAGGACCTGTAATTTCACCTTCTGGGCCTCCTGGCGCCCAGCCTTATCCTTAGAATTGGTCCCCACTATGTTGTCATGTGACCATGACACCTCTAAACCTCAGCTAGGGGTCAGAGCCAAGGTGGGGGCACCAGATCTGGGTGGCAGGGTGGAATGGGCTAAGGTAGCAGGTGCAGACACAACAGTGATATCTGGTGAGCATAATCAGGGAGTGACCCCAGCATCAGCAAAAGATCTGGCATCAGCACTGGGGCTGGCATCAGGATTGACACCTGGCATCAGGCTGGGGCCAGCATCAGGAGGAGGTCCCAGCATTGGGATTGATACCTGGCATCAGCGCTGGGGCCAGCATTATGGATTGAACCCCAGTAGCTTAGGCTTGGTCACCCAGGCTAGTTTTAGGGGGCCATTAGTCCTCCCTCATCCTGGCTTGCCCTCTTAGTGCATGGTAGGCCAGGTCGTGCCTCCTGGGTTGTTTATGCCCAGGGTATATGCGTCAGGACAAAGGACCTCAGCTGTGACCATCCCTCTTCTTTTCCCCAAATTAGCTCTCATGGGGAACTCAGGGGCACCTGCCAGGGAGCACCACTTGTCAGGACATGGGGGAGCAACACTAACCAATGCCATAATTATTCAGGGCCCCAAAGCCCCAGTGAGTTAATATTCCTTAAAAACTTTAGGTAAGTTAAAAAGGAAAAGAGATTGCAAAAGACAGTCCTCCATTGAAATGATCCTCAAGGTATTTATAGAACCTCAATGGATCAGGAACAGGTGGATTCAGGATAAGAAGGGTCTTAACATTTATTTCCAAGAACGATAAATGTAAACAACTAAATATTACAAGGGTAATGGGAGCATCCTTGGCATAATTCGCTGGTGCCCCTGAAAAGGTTAATTGATTGGGGCTCCACATCAGACATTAATTTCCTAAGACCCAATTGTTCAATCAACATCCTCAGCATTAGTTGCCGGTGTCATATTTGCTATTATTAAATTTTTATTGATATCATCAGGGCTGATCCCCATACTTTGGATTGGGCTTACCTCAAATTAATGGGAAGCCCAATCTGGCATCTTCCCATAGGTGGGTTGCAACCCCTAGTCAGGGCAACCCAATAAAGGGAGAATCCCAACATTGTTTAAAGGATTTTCTGATCTGGTTGGGTTTGGGTTCTGTTTGTGCCTCACCTGAGCCATTTTGTAAGCTCATATGAGCCTAATTAATGGTTCAGGCGAGGCCTCAAAAAGGACAACCATAAAAGGTCGCACCTGTAATTTCTAAAACTCACTTTAATTTTTTTCTTAAGTTTCCACTCCCAGGGCGAGTTCAGATCCATTACTCAAGTCAAACTCCACCCAGCATTGCTTTTATTTGAAAAATTGAATAAAGTTTTTGGGGTTCTTCTAATCTCGCTTACCTACTCATCTTTTGGTTCTGTTTTGAGTGAGTTTTCATGTAGTTAGACTAATCCAACTATCAAAAAACTTTGCAAACAACTTCAAGTTGGAGTGTTTTTCGTTGTCAGTTTATCAAACCTAATTGCCATAATGGCATTCAGAAACTGAGGCATTTTGTTTTTTAGACTTGGATTTATGGGAACTTTAGGACTTATGGTCCTCTAGGCCCCTCAGACCCTTTGCTCCTGGAGGAGAAGTCATGAGATGCTAGCTCTTGGTAGTGCTGCTGAAGAGTCCACACCAGGTCCTCAACTTGGTGTGGCATTGGTTCCAGGCAGCCTCAAGGAGATGTACATTCTGATGAATCTGGTCCTTATGGAAGTTCAAAATTGCGCTATCCAACTCTGCAAATTGGTTTCAGGCCTCGTTGATTATTCATCTGTTATCAAAAATGTCTTTCTCAATTATTGTGGGAGAATGAGGAGGCTGCATTATAGAAATTGATAATGTGATAGTATGATATTTAGGTAAGTCCTTTTTTCAGGAGACTCCATGGTGGTGCAACCTGATGACTTGTAGGAGGTATTGGATGGCAAATGGACGTAATTTTGGAGATAGCACTCAGACCTTAAAGTCAATTGTCCCGCTGGCAGTTGAGATTAAGTATATAAATCCTGCATAGTAGAATGCACCAAAGAAGCATGGGAGTGACTAAAGCGGCCTCCCATAGAATAATGCAATTTTTATATTGTTAATTAATTTCATTAGAGTTTTTATATTAAAGTTGGTACCAATCACCATCAATGGAAGGGAGAGTAAACTGGGACGTTTAGAAAATTTATAAGATTTTGGCTGCATGGGTGGTACTTTATATTGCATGGTGCTAATCCACTGTTTGATGCTTCTCAATCAATTAGCAGGTTGATTATCTTGAATGCTATGGCTCTCCATTATTTGTGAAAGACGTTTTCACTTGGACACCCTGAAGCCCCCTGTTTTGAGCACCACTTTTCTCAGTGTAAAAATTTCTTTACATACCAAAGTTGAAAATGGTCTTGAAGCTGTAAACTAGTGGAGAGGTCAAAAAACAAAAATATGGGACGAATTAGATTACTTTAGTTAATTAGAAAACATCAATACCTATAAGGGTGCGTGGTGCGTGGTGACTCAGGGACCTTTGTGGCACATTACAATCAGGATCTTTTATTGCATTCTGTATTGACTGCCTGTTCAGCGTCCTCATTGTCCTGTGTCGTCATCATGACTGCAATGGTGAGTGTCACGCCTCTCGAGGTTCAGGAAGCGTGGAAGAGATTTCTGAAGGCGTCTATGTCTATTCTTGTGTGTGTAATGCTTCCTGATCAAATATCAGGTCAGTGCCTTCAGGGTAAGTTTTATTCATTCTAGCTTGATAGTTAACTTATAAAGGCTCAATTTGGGAGTGAAGATTTTGACTCACTCATTGTTTCAAATCCTGGAACTCCACTTTTCCTAAGGTTATAATGCATTAATGGTTGTAGTGGACCGCTTTACCAAGATGGATCATCTTATCCCTTAAAATACCATAATTACCTATGTCTAATGTCCACCTCTATGTAGAAAACATCTTTTGCCTACATGGCCTCCACCAAGGAAAAACAGCGATTGCAGCCTGAGATTTACTTCCCAGTTCTGGGATAGCCTTACTATTCAACTTAAGAATCCTGCCACAGCTCCACAGCTTTCACCCTCAGTCAGACGGCCAGACAGAGAGGGTGAACTAAAGTTTGGAGCAAGTCTTGCATAGTTATTACAACGCAGAACAGATCAATTGGGCCTCTCACCTTTTGTTTGCAAAATTTTCCTATAAAAAACTTACTCTTACTCTATGTGCACGTCCCCCTTTTTCGCAAACTATGGGTACAATTTCAGCTTAAACTTGAGTCCAAGGATTGAGTCCACCGTCGCCACTGCCAATGAGCGCGCCAAAGAGCTCAGAGACTTACATCAAGCAGTAAAAAATCTTATTGACGCTGTGAGGATCATCAAAGCCAATGCTGGCTGCAAGCGCTGAGAAGGCCTTGAGTACACGCCAGGAACTTGGTCATGGTAAATGCTAAGAACCTCCACCTGAAGCACCCCTTCTGCAAGTTAGGCCTAAAGTGTATTGGATACTTCAAGATCATCAAGAAGGCTATCCTTCAGCTTATGAAGTTAATCTTCCTTTTCCATCAATGTGTTCAGAACCCTTCATATGTTCCTCTTGACCAAATTTGAGGGTCTCATTCCGTCTCATCCTGAGCCTGTAATAGTAGATGGTGAGATCCAGTGTGAGATTAAAGCTGGCTTGCGTCCCACCTGTCCCAACGTCACCTTCAGTACTTGCTGTCCAGTAAATATTATAATAAAACTGAGATGAGCAGAGTATCACACAGAGAATGTTCTAACGCTCAGGACCTAATCTGCGACTTTCATGCTAGGTTTCCCAATGCTGTAGGCCCTGCCACCCAAATCTCCTTGGCCGCCATGAAGCTTCGAACACTTCACATGAACTTTGCCTTGGTCAACGTCCCCTCAGGCGGTGTAGAACCCCATCCAAGAATGGGGGATAATGTCACAGATAGTTACATTTTACCTGGGGTATAACGTCTCATAATGTAAAGCATAAGAAGCCCTTTGAGTCAAGGACAGAACCCTTGTGGATTACCAATGACTTCTATAGGGTCATTGACCGCAAATGGGTTCTGTCTTTGCCAGTCAGGGATGAGGGAAACGGCGCTATAGTGTAAGTCCTGGGGAACGCCCTTTGGCTGTTGATAGGGCCATTTTCTTGTTCCCGAGTAAGAAGACACCAAAGAGGATGGTGGCACCCCTTGTTACTCAGGGCGATCTCGCTCACGTAGTAGATGAGCGCTAGGTAACAGCTCTTACGCTTCAGGTCCCACCCCCAGTACCCAACTTACCTCAGCAGAACTGTTATGGGGAATCTACAAAATCTGCGCCAAGATTGTTGAATTGAAATCAACCAAATTTAATTTGAGTGGTAATCTGGCCAATGCTCAGATCTCAAATGACCAGAAAAGCATAAAGACTGAGTTATTGGCCGGAATTTCCAACAGTTTTAATTTGATTAATGGGTTGATCGATAAAATTCCCTCCCTATCAAAGTCATCAGGGATCATCCTCAATGGGTAGGCTATAGCATTGGATGCCATTGATGAGGGTTCAAAGTCCCCTTTGATAATTTGGGCGTTCTGGCTGATGTGATGCCACTGACTGAACGAACAGCCCAGCAACCAAGTGCAGGTGGGTTGGGTGTCCCAAACCCATTCCCAACCAAATGGACCTGTCCCTATGTGGGGTGGCCTTGGGGGATTCCCGTCACTTGTTGGGCTAAACGCCGTCACACCAACTGGTGGAAATGTAGCCAAGCCTTGGTTCAGAAGTTTGAGGTCAAACTGACAGTGACTTGGCCTGCCGCCAATTTTTTGATGTCAGTTCTCAAGGAACAAACCCGCCCATTACTGAATAATTTTCTAGTTAGGTTGAAATTGAGGGTCCTGATCCCGGCTTGTCACTACCCCAATTGACCACTATTTGATCAGTTGCATAGCACTGAGAAAATTGTTGTTTGATTTTCTTCCTTTTCTTTCAATAAAATTTTTGCCAAAAAACCAAGACAATTCTTTATTGTATTACTCCTTCTAACTGCATCCCTGACGGCGTTTCCCTGGTGGCCTGTCAGTCCATATACCAGATGGGCTCTACCAGTACTTATGGTCACTATAGCCCCCTCTGTCATTGATTGGATTCAGCAAGTCTGATATTTTTGGCTCTACAACCCCGTTATTGTGAATTTCTGGCAACAGTACACGTGAATCTTATAGCCTTATGTCTACCAATTGCAAGAGAGAATTAGTCTCCTTGCCTCCCCCAGTTGAAATGACCCATATGCTGATGAACTCATCGAAACTATTATTATGATCCCACCCCCTTCAGCAAGGCCCCCTGGGTCAGTAGTGGGCTCATTGTGGTTCATCGTCAGGATCATATTCACTGTTGTGTTGCACCAACAATCTGTTGTTTCCCAATGCCCAGCTCCATATCAAGTCATTTGGTTGGCAATGCCTCTGGCATTCTGGCTTGCTTTTTGGATGCTTATGCATCCCAACTGGCAGGCCGGTCTAAACTTCTTTTGCCATTTCCATGACATATAGAGGCAGAAAATCTGGCGAAAATCAACTCAAAAATCTGTGAAATCAGCTGATTTAAAGTTAAAAAAGCTGGCTAGGTTGTAAAATTTTAAATTCACTAAATGGAGAAAACTTTTTAGAATGTATTATTTTTCATTAATCGTTTTGAGACCAATAAAAACCTTCCCTTTATTTTCATGCTGAGCTGAGAAATGCTCTTGTTTTTCTCAGATAATCAGATATTCAATAAAGCTTTGAATATTTGCTTAAGGTACCTTGTACTTCAAGTAAATTTTAATAGTAAAACACTGACTAAAATTTTCTGATATGTCTGGACTCAACTTAAAGCTCTGGTCCAACCCTCCCCTTTGGCGCGAAATTGCTCACTACACCATGACCTATTCCGCCTTATCCACACCACTGTATTTTGAAGCTTTTCACCGCAATACTTACGCCAACTTCTCAGCTCTCAGGGGATCTTGCCCTGATGGTTTGCTTTAATTTGGCCTGCGTTTTACTAAGAAAATATATATGGAAACAAAACCAAGCTAGCTTTTCTTTCCTGTTACTATCACTTTTAGTAACACGATTATACACAATTTCTCCAAGATTGACAATCAACCAGGTATATGAGCAAATTTGTCCGCAACAATACCAGTTGGGCAAAAGTGTCCAGCATGAAAGGCCCAAAGCCCTCTCAACCCAGTGGGGAAAAATGCCCCAGCGGAATATTGACACACCCTCCCACCAAAAAGGGTGAGTACAGCACCGCACCCAAAGTTTTGCAATTCCTGCAAAAAATGGGCGCATACACATAAAATGGAACACTCCCAACCCCTGTCCTCCCTCGAGCATGGCCTTAGAATTATGGTCAGTGATATTTCCCTTGAATCATGGTAAAAAATGGGGGAGGCCTTCTCCATGACTTTCCTGAACACCGTCTTGGTAAATTATAAAAATTTACATAGAGGATGGGTGGACGTCAGGTTCATGTCCGCAGAAGTAGCAGCAGAAGCAGCAAAAATCATATTCTCCATAAAGATTAACAATGAAGACCGCACCATCTGCACGGTGCGCACACAATGGAATGAGGCAAACGACCTATTCATGATATTTGACTGACTCCCAAGCACTGTGCACCATGATATCCTCGCGGACAAGCTCCATGGGTTTCAAGATTATGGCGTAATCAAACAGTTTGAATTTAAGAAATTCCCCCTCCTGCCCCACCTGTGTACAGGGAAGGCAATAGCCATTAATGAACCCAATCAGGATGTGGTAGAGGATATCACCCTCATTCCCTGCACAGCAACCATCAACCTCCCCAATGGCAGCGTATCTCGCCCCTTCCATATCACACCAGAACACACCCCACCTATCTGCAAATTCTGCTCATCTATAGGCCACAAAGACCACACATGCCCCGTCAAGTGTGGGATTGAAGCACCGGAATTTTGTGAGGGCAATATGGA